>JAPYZD010001125.1:0-23543 GCA_030522725.1 Ichneumoninae sp. B BG-2022a | reverse complement strand
ATATTCAGAAAAATAAACGAATCATTTTCATAAAAAAAAAGTTTTGTTGCCGGGTAATTTGTTAACCAATTAATTTTTTGATGAATTTGTTAATAAAATGTTGCAATTATTATTATGCAAAATTAATCTTCTCAGTACCTTTAGTACACATGATTTTTTTCAGATTTTTCACCATCAAGAAGTACTTGCAATTTTCTCTTATTCTTGTCGAATTTATGCGAAGTCATCGCGCAGCGAGACTCCCTCCTTAACGCAGTGCTGGAGAGAACGAGGGAGCGAAGGATAAACTATAGAAAGTATTATATGTGTATACCGTATTATTTATTATCTATATCATATTCACATATCAAACTTAACATTAAAGACCAAACACAATGATCAAACGAGCAATCAACAATACGTGACAAGCTCGAAATACTTTTCATGGCTTACAGTGTATAATTAGCATATCGACTTGCTTGATAGCAGATTCATTATTTATTTATTTACAAAAGTTTCGATCGATTCCAGTAGACATGTTTTTTGTTTCGGTCATCAAACGTTGGCGGGATTATGGTCGTTTCCAATGTCCAAATCAACGACCAGTTGCATTCTGATATCCATAGCGACGAATGCAACGACGATAAGAACTGGTAAACGAAATCTGGACTTCCAGCCAAGCTTCAGCATGAAGATCAAAGCTCGATGAAATATCCCGCCACTGCCAAGGAATATGCCAGCTGCCATCGTACGCATTCTCTCCGAAATAAACTCTTTGCCTCGTTACTTGCGCGACAGTCGGTAAATTCTCTGACGTTTTCGAGGTAAAGTTAACCTCCAATCCACGTACCACCGAGAGCCATTTCTTCGGGACCACTTTCGGAGTCACAAAACGATGAGAAAACTGATAGTTTTATGTAATTTCAGTGATCGTTGTTACTTGTGACAAACGTTCGTGGCCTCACAATCAGTTGTTCAAAACTTTGTAACGTTTATTCTCGTCGGACGTAGCGCCGTGACGCGTACACGTTCCGTCACTTTTGTCTTGCCACTGTTTTACCAGCTCAGCTTTCCAACTACGATGTATAACGCATACTGCGTAGCATACATATACACTGCAGATAAAATAAAAAAAATAACTTCCACCTCTACCGCAGAGAAACACTCGTGGGGATGTATTTTCATGCTTCAACGGAGTTTTTATGAGCTTTGAGTTATACAGAATAATCAGTGACGAGTCATCTGCTATACTCGAGACAACATGAACATTTCATTCGAAGGGAAACGCATTCTCGTCACCGGTGCTGGCACAGGTGAGAGAGAGACCAAAAAAGTTAAGATAGGGCCGGACGAATGAATATCGAACCGCGCGCAATGTTTTCAATCTATTGGTCAACATTTTTATCCTCAGGTATCGGCCGAGTGTTGGCCCTCCGGCTGTCGAAATACAAAGGTATAGTAATCGGACTGTCGAAAAATAAAGAGCATCTGGATAAACTGACGAATGAGGATCCCAAGATTCAAACTGTATTGGCTGACCTGTCCGATTGGGACGCTACGAGAAAAGCTGTGCGAAGCGTTTTGCCGATCGATCTGTTGGTAAACAATGCAGGTGTCGCCTGTCTCGCGCCCTTCTTGGGAATTACCAAAGATCAATTCGATTTAACCTTCGACGTCAACGTTCGAGCAATTTTCAATGTCTCGCAAGTCGTCGCTGGCGACATGATAAACAGGAAATCCAAAGGCACTATCGTCAACTTATCGTCGCAAGCGAGCCAGGCTGCATTGCGGGATCATTCGGCCTACTGCGCTTCAAAAGGAGCCGTCGATATGCTCACAAGGTCTTCGAGGGTTCTCGATTTCGTTTTTCAGATTCTGTCGTACATAACTCCCAATCTTATTAAAGCCTCGAAATAACTATTTCCGCTTAGAATTTTCTTATCGTTTTACGATATGATCTCAGTTCAAGTTCTCGAGTGCGTGAGGAACATACATACCAATGAATTTATTATTGTTATTTCTTCAGATCCTTGGCTCTGGAACTCGGACCCCATAACATTCGGGTAAACAGCGTCAATCCCACGGTCGTTCTCACAGAAATGGGTAAACTGGGCTGGAGCGATCCTGTGAAAGCTCGAAGCATGCTTGACAAGATTCCACTCGGCAGATTCGCCGGTAAGATGTTATCTCTGTTATATAGAAAGAAAAAAATACCGGCGGATATCGCGCGATGAACTCTAACCCGGACTCTCATTGGGTATACAACGGCTGAGCAAAAATATTTTTGGATCGTCGTATATTTTAATGGCGTTGATATGTACTGATCTTTGTTTATTCTGATAAGAGTCTCTTTTATCCTATCGCAGAAGTCGACGAAGTCGTGGACGCAGTTGTTTTTCTACTCAGCGATCATAGTTCCATGATAAATGGGACAAGTTTGCCGGTGGACGGTGGATTCCTCGCTACCTAAATTCGTCCAATTACCAAAATTCGGGCAATGTTAATAATGTACGACTAATTAGAAGATGGCATTGTCGACCACAAAGGCTCGCTTATTCGAGGCGATGTTTTTTTGTGTTTTTTTCTTTCTTTTTTTTATGTATTCTTTGACATCGATTCGAAGGCGTTTTTATGTGTTTTACCAGTGAATAAATTTCGCTTGAAAATAAATATACACGAATTACAATGTTTCACTAGCGTTACACTTCAAGTCCCCGTGGGTTCTACCGTCACTTGTGCATATCGAGTCTCGCATATATATTTTTTTTAATTCCCGCACTTAGTCACGTAGTTTGTGTCTCATACAGTCCGCAAAATCGGCAACAACGATCATTACTAACGCCGATCCGTAAATTATTACTTTTTTTGTTTGTTTTTTTTTTTCGTTTAATAAACTTTTCAATCACTCGCGTCATTGCGACAAAGCACCGAACTCAAAGATTCACAACAACACGCCGTTATACTTGGGTGATGCAATCAAATCGCTTGATAGAAGCATTTTTTTTAACTTGTGGTAGTAAACACCTCATCAACTTTTAGTTTTTTTTCCATAATACATAAAGACCTTACAAGTTTGTGTTCCTTATTTTTTTTTCTTCGTCATTTGACTCGTTCACGCGCTTCACGCATCCGCTCAGTTTTCCAATAAGTCTCAAACATACCAGGCACCAGCTTTCTTTCTTAACGCACAACTGTTTAAAGTTGATTATTATAATAAATTGTATATAGTATATACAAACCGTTTGATTCGTTACAGCGGTTATACATTAAAAACGTGTCATTGCCATTGCCACTATCTCGAGCGCACATTATTTTCCCAATATCTTTCGAATCACACATTTTCAGTTTTTCTATAGCTCCCAGTATTCTACGAGTCTTCCTGTAGGCCGTGGAAGACTCATAAAATCTACATCGCTTGTTCGAGTGAAATTAAAGCGATGCGCTTTTCCATCACGTCCTGAACTGAATTGTAAATTAATAGTGTTTTCGAAAATATCAGTGCTTTTTCATGCTGCTCGCAATAGAAAATCTAATATCAGAAACCCACATTAGCGCGCTTTCTCTCCTTTTCATACTCTCATAACCGAATTGTTAATCCATCCCGACTATCAAATACGTATGAGAATCCCTTTAGAAAATAGGCTCCTGTCTCTTGGTATATATCGTCCTTCAACAAGATCTGCGTGCATAATACAAATTTTTCGTTCCCAGCCTTTAAAAGAGTATTTCCGACGTGAAGTCTGAGTAGCAAGAGATTAATCGCGAGGAGATCTTCAGCACGGCTGGCAGTGTTCTTATGCTTTTTTTTTTTTTAACAAATTTGTAACCCTTTTGTAGTGTGAATCCTCGTCCATTTCCCAAGTTAAGTGGAGTATAAGTATAGAAGATCGATGGAAGTAACGGGGATTTGAAACTTCTAGTGAATAAACCGAAAGAAAATATTTCCTCGTGCGCGGTGAATTTGACAGGAACAAACGGCTAATAAAGCTTGGGTCCCTAAGTACGTCTGTTCGTCCGAAGACGACCGGTACACGTCAAAGTCACGTTATTACATTATACAATACAACATAGAACGTAGAAATAATATTGATTTCGGTAGAGTAAATATTCCCAGACAGAAAAACGTGCCGTCAAACGGGTATCGTACCATTGGTACCGCTACCGTTCCGTCGCCATGCCGTCATTTTTCTATCTGGGTTAGCGAACATTAGCGATATTACATTAGTAACATGGGCGTCGTTTATTACAAAAGGAGAAGAGACGTCCATGGAGAAATAAAGAAAAAATAAAATGATATAGTGTGTAGAGAAAAAAAAACTCGTGTCTGTGTAGTGCATTTATATATGTAAATTTTTCATCGCGCTAATTTTTCAATTGCATACGACGCGTCATTATTTTACTACGTATGATTATTCTTTACCCATATGAATTCGGATACTTGTAGCCAGTTTGTTGTGTGTATTTTTTTTTTTTGGTAAATCGCACATTAATTACTTTCAATACATGAAATAACAAAAATAAAACCGCGCATTCGCACACTAGAAGAGCGTACGAAGAAAAGAAACGCCGCGAAGCGTTCGAGGTCGATTTATCTCGCCGCTCGTGATCATAAAAGTAATTTTAACGATAAACGAAAGTAATAACAAATGATGCGAAAATATGTTCGCCTCTCCCCACTCTCGCGAGTCTCGCACGATTGTCTTCGTAAAGAAAAGACTGCCTCATCGAGCACGCGCGCATTTGAAAAGATAATTAAGCACACGCATACACATAAACGGAGGGAAAATTTAATTAGCGTGAATGAGACCGCGACAGCGTATACACGTACAAAACAGAGACACGTTTAGAGAGGGCACGTTGGATATAATAATGCATATGTATATTGTATTATGTATAATATTCACACGCACACTCGCACACTTTAGCGCCCCAAAATACAGAGACATACAGACACGCATACATTTATTCACGCATCTCGGATCCACTCGTACGTAACTAATCTCACACGAAAAGCCTTGCATCCACAATATCGGTAATAATCGTTGTTTCGTATAAAAAAAATGTGAACGCAGTTTATGATGGGGTAGGTAAGTTTCGCTTAGCCAAAACAATTAGCTGCGACATCGTCCAAACACCCCGGGTTTTTATCATTGGTCTCTTTGTTTCGTCGCGATTCTCGAGTTTTTCCGATCTTACTACTTAAACTTTCGTCGATTACACTCGCAGCTGTTACTTTCTCACACAAATGCACAATCATGAACTCTCACTCGCACTCCCCATATCTTCTTCTTCCCGTTGTCCAACTCTCTCCTTCCCTCTCGGTCCTTTTCGGTATTTCGTTTTACTTTTTTTTTCCTCCCCCAGTATACATTTTTCTCCCACTGTCGGAGTTGCAAATCACTGTTTGCGAGTCGGGCGGCCGCCAGGTAGGGAAGACGAGTGCCGATTTGCCAAGGTAGTCAGTTGATTAGCTTCCTGATTTACTTGCTGTGTTGAACGTTTGCCCGCTTGGCCACCAGGATGGCCGGTACCGTTGCCGTCGCATTGGCGCTTCCAAAACAAAAGAGACACAAGCAGCGACATTAGGCGCGCTACCGTCACTCATCACAAGTACGTGTTTCCGCTCACCGATGCACGAATTTATGAAATCGTAAAGCTTGCCCCCCGCCCCCTCCCCGGCCCCGCCCTTCCTATATCCACGGTTTATTTTTCTACTATTTAAACACAAGAATAATCGCTCGTTCTGCGCGGCGATGGTGGCTGTGGAAGGAAGCCTCACTCATGTTTCCCTTTTCTCTCTTCGTATGACGTCAGTAACGTCATATTGGTTCTTTCTGTATCTAGAAGCGCGTTCGCGTTTTTCCTCGCATCGCCTGTGGACGCTGTAATTCCGGTACAATCGTTGCTGCTCTGCACGAGATCGAGAGAAAGAGGAATTTCACGTGAGGCCCCTTCCACGTTTTCCTATCTCGATCCCAACGAGACCTTCCGTTCTATGTCTCACGTAGGTGGAATTGGTGGTAGTCCTCTGTACCGTGACACAGGAATCCGCGCGCTTTTCCCCTTTCGTTCGACAGTACTCGGCAATGAGTGTTCGTTTGCTTTTTTTCTTTTCTTTTTCCTTTCTAAAAACGTCACCATAGTACTTGCACTACGCGCGAGTTTATCGTTTTTTTTCTCTCTCGATTCGTACTAGATTAGATTTTTCTTAGCTTTCGGTTTACCTGGAAACAATCAACGAAGAACACAAATGTGGGATTTTAAAAGTGGTTTCTTTCGGTGTATGTATTTTTGTTTTTCTATTTAGACATTAGAGACAGTTACGATAGAATATAATTCTCAACCATGAAACTGTAAACCCAGCATGCAGATTTGCAACGAATTTTCGTACACCTCATTCGTTGACATGAAAGACGAAGCAAATTATCAGATTCCACGATCCTACGAGCCAATATCACCAAACATTAAAGAAGAACCCAGCGATAAACCATGCCGCGGTACAGAGGGACAAACTGCTTATTTATATTACTATTAAAAAGAAGACAAATTAGGAAGACGAGATACAATCGAGAGGAGGCCACCACCACACTTGCGACCTCGTCTGAGATTCATGCGACCGAAAATTATTATAGTAGCGACGATAAGAACGTTTCTGCGTGATTATCAATTACTAAATACGACCGAAAACACGCCTCCCCCCATTCCATTATCCTCCCCCCCTCTCCCCCCCCCCCCCCCCCCGGTCATCGTGCCCCTTATTATTTATATTATCATATTATATTATTATTAGTAAACTAATCGAGATTCTTCTAATTACACATTAAATTACCGAGTAGTGTAAAAGCTATGATGCTACTCACTTGGATTTTGGCTGCATCTCGCCAGCAGCCGCTGTGGCAGCGCTTCGTGGCAACCTAGTAATGCTGACCCTTCGTCTCTCGTGAGCGTCTGTTCCGGTACCTGAAAAAGATCAGGACCATGAAGTAATAGGCCAAAAATGTTCGTTCCGACAGGAATAAAAAAGAAAGGGGGGGGGGGGGGTTGGATAGACAGGCATAGAAAGAGAAAGAGTGAATGAATCAGAAAACGGAAGAAGCAAAAACGAGTAGGCATGATCACTTCTCTTCGTGTAGCCATGCCTCAAGGGGAATCTTTGTCTCGCATTTTTGAGAATTGGGCGATGAAGCACAGAATTAACGAAGAGAAAGCGATGGAGTGACAAGGTCATGCGTCCTTCTCCGGAGATCACGCCTTGGGACTTTTCGTATCCACAACCGTTTAGTAATTTTCGCCTGCGGATAGTTTCACACACAAAGGGATATGATAATCCAGCAGTTCAGAGACGAGTGCAAATACGGTGAGATTTTTGTTTGTTGCCAAGATGCTAATGTTTCGTTGTTGCAATATATTTAAGACGTTAATATTCTTTAGAAGAAACGTGATTTTGCTGCTCTCACTCGTTATCCATTCACCATTGTACTCGCTCTTTTGATCTGGCACTTAAGTACGTTGTATTCGTATACCCACCGATCCTCCCCCATTCATCACTTCCAAGTACTAATCGACTACTGATAACTGTTTGAACGGCAATTAAACGAACGCTAGATAACGAATAATCCACATGTTGCTGAAGATTCCTCCGGTTGTTGCAAGAAGATATGATGTTCCCTTCGCCTTTTCACTCACAATTATAATTATCTTCATTACGATAACTAGTGATTAAGGACGTTGGAGTTTTTTTCACGCTTGGCCAATTAAATGGAAAAATACATCAATGAAATAAGTTTTGCGAACGAAAGCTAAAGAACAATGGTGACGTATAATAAATATGAGGCGCTCATGTAAAGAAGATGATGCGAGAGATGTAAAAAAACAAATTAAAAAAGAGTCGCGGCAAGCTCCGTAATCATCGAGTGCTCTTTTTACTCTTGGACCGAAATTTCTTCTCCTAGCTTTTCAAGAGCACTCGAATATCACGAGACCTTTGTACAATTAATTCAAGTCAGGGGTTTTTCCATTCAAGCCAAGTGAGAAAAGAAAATTTTGACAAGGATATATGAGTACGAAAAATATCGTGTGGTGTGCAGTGACATAAATAAAAAGAGACCAGTCCTTGAATGGAAAAACATTTATTTCTACTTTCTTCTGATTCATCATTTAAAAAACAGGCTGTATACAATAGGTGACACGTAGGCTGATGAAGAAATTAAAGAGTGAATTAACAGACAACGAGAGAGAGAGAGAGAGAGAATGGATGTGTGAGAGAATGAGAAAGTGAGCCCGCGATAGAATGTGCCTGTGTACGAAACAACGTGACATGATTAACAGTAATAATGCGATGACATGTGATGTCTATTATTCGGTGAATGATGCAACGAATATGAATTGAACGAAAAGAACGGCAGTGAACGGGGATTTATTGCGGCCCTCTTACATCTTTCACGGTAGAGGGCCAGTTGTCAACTGAACACAATTAAAAATAAATAGCGGCTAGTTCCTAATTCAATTTCATCAATAAAAATATTTTTCGAATTGATTACCGATCAGTCCATAAAAATATCTTTGAAACGAGGCAACAATATACGTCCACGTGTACGGTATGAAGTGACCTGGAATCGAAGTATTATGATGGGCCTGTGTCTCTGACCGCTATCAAAAACGGATCTATAAAATATTGTACAGGTCCGTAGAAAAAGAAAATCTATCCTAATGCCCGGATACGGGAGTGTATAAAAAGTATCAAAACTCTCGCGGTTAATCAGTTTGTACGAATGTAAAAAGTTAGTAAAATACGTGAATTAGTCGGGTGGCCGAGTTTGCTGTGTATTAGTGCTAATGATCAGTCCATGTTTATTATAAGAGTGTGTAAGATTGTTCATCGATAAAAAATATTGGATTCGAAAGATCCTTTCTCTGGCTAGTTACACATTCGTTCAGCACTTCGAAACACAGATCGGCCATCGGCTCCCTAATCGATAGATCTGATAAATTTCCTCATCGTTCATCGATTCCGTACAATTTCATGTACATAAATAACATCGTTGATGTTTAATTAATCCGTCAACTACTTCGTGCTTTAGTTTCGCATTTAATCTAAGGCTTAACCAAAACGATAGAAGAAAGAAAAAATACGTAAGGCATCAAACTTTATCGGCAGAATTTTCTCAGAAGGAATTGATAGAGATTCAGAGAAGGAGAATGAGAGAGAGGAGAGACAGAGAGAATTAGAGAGAGCCTCGATCGCCGCGCACTTTGCGGATAACAAATAATTTTACCGCATCGATAAAAACCGTAATAATCTAATATTTCTAAATGTGTATATATGGTTATATTATTGTAATAATAATGATAAAAGTAGCGGTAGTATTAATAATAGTGATGAAATAAAGCGATCGTTCAGCGGCGTATGTATTATGGGGATATGACAAAACAGTCTCCTAACTAAGCGTGAGGTCTACGATAGTTAACGGTTTACCGCTCGCGATTACTTGCTTATATGTATATATCTAAACGGGTTATACGAAAATATTTATATATACGTGAATCGAACTGAGTGTCGGGTCATACGAGGACCTGTACGTATTGCGAGGTGACGAGTCCACGAGGATCATCTCGATATCAGTATCGATCGGCTAAATTAAATGCAGATGCATACGAAGAGATCCAGGAGAATTCCCTTTAGAATGTCGAGGTTCCCTTGAGGTTTGGCGCGTCCGAGAGAGTCTGTGGAGTTTGTGCGATGACTGAGTGCATCCAAATCCTCACGAGCTATCCAATCCAGATAACGATCCCGTTTTTCTCCATCTCCCATTTCCGCGTTCCTGAATGCCTCGTTGTGACTGGCGTTCTGCAAATTCTGTAAATACAGTCTACCGAGTTGGCTTATCGAGTAACCGATCTCGAGGCTGTCTTTATTGCCGCTCGTGGTCTCATGAGTGTCGAAACTAGCGCTCTGATCTGGCGATACAACTTCCGGTCTCTCTTTTCTCTGTTCCTCATTACCCCGATTGCCGGAAGTCTTCTCATCACTGAGACTCAGTGTTTCAGCGTAATGTCTCCGGTCATCGACAATCTGATGTTCGATCAGTGGCCGAAGATTGTCCTCGTCGAGAAACGTAATGCACCTCTGTTGTTCCCCCTCCTTCTCCTCCTTCTCATTTTTCTCCGTAGTGAAATTGCGACAGCCCGGTATCGAAGCATCCCGCTTTGACAGGCGCTTGTCAAAAAAATGACTCTCCGATTGTGGTATTTCGTGAGCTGGCGATGTCGCGGGCTTAAAAAAATCCATGTCCTTCCTATGTCGCCTTAAAAAATATTCGCACTTCTCCTGATCGGTTTGAGGATAATCCGTTACGGTCTCTTCTTCACGCTTCAGCAGATCCTGGCAGCGTTCCCGCTCCCGCGGTAAAAAATGCAAGCTCCGCCCTACTCGCTGAAAGAAACCCGGTCTCTTTCGCGGTTTCGTCAGAGAAGAATCGCCCGATTTCTTAGACTTTTGGGACGAATCGAGACTCCTCTGTTTGACGTGAAAAAATGCTTTTGGCGTTTCGTCGGGCAGATCGTCGAGACTTTTGGCATCGGCACCCGGATAATCAACACTCCTCTCGAGCGATTCGAGACTCCTGTGAGTCTTTTCTTTACTTCGGAATGAGAAATTTCGTCTTCTACCGGCCGACGTAGCTTGAAGAAATTCGTTGCTGCTCTTTCGAAAAATCTCGCCCTCTCTCTCTGTGAACTCGACGTTCCCGGAATCTCTGCGGGGTTCGTGTACGAGTCTTCTCGCGATGATCGTCGAAGCCTTTTGTCCGCCGAGTCTGCTGCCCTCGTACTCCGTAAAGCTACCTCTATCCCTATCCCCGGTGGCAAAACAACTCATCGTAGTCGCTGACACTGCAGTGGCGTTAAAATTTTTTGTGTTTTTCATAGCAGCATCGTCAGCGTCTCCGGCGAGAGCGGGAGCGGGAACCGAGACACCGAGCCCACTACCGGCTCCCATCCGCATACCCAATCCGACATTATCCTCGAGTATCGTCACCTCGCGATCTACGTTTTTCTCAGTCTTATGCCCATGAAAAAAATAACTCTGCTTGTCCAGCCGACGAGCCTCCGCGTTAGAAGTCGGCTCGCGTAGTCTAGCTATGGCTTGATAGTATTCACGATTACGTCCGGCACTCAATTCATTTTTATCACGCGATACATCGCGATGTCCAAGGCCAAGACTCGCCAGGTCCAGGGAGTCTGGATCTGGGGTCTGGGCAGTTGCACGTCCAGTCCCGGACTTGAACGTGCTGAATCTGCAGGCGCTCGGGGCACTTCCATCGCGTACAACCGACTTTGAATTATTGGCTATCGCAGCCGACGACGCTGTCGAGGGCGTTGCACCAGCTACCGCGACGGCGCGACGCTGCTCAGCTACCGCCTGCTGCTGGCTAGCGCAGAACTTTTGGTAGAATTGTATTTTACCTTGGAGGTCGCTTTTTTCCTGCTCTTCCTGGTCGCCCCCCCGGGCATCTATTGCCTCGTGTCTGTGACGGCGACTCGACGTTCCTACCGTTGGCACGCCAGCTGTTGATGCGTTCGCCAAACACTGGCGCGTATACTGCCTGAAACTCAGAATCAAAATTTACCGTGCATTATAACGTATCGTACCTTTTTCAGAGTTCAACACAATTGACATTAAACATCGGAGTCCGTACTTGACGGAGAAACGACTGTACGTAATTAGAATTCTAGGGTTGGCAACGACGAAGGAGCGAGAAAGTTGGCGTGCGGCGTGTACGCTGTATAAGATTTAAGGACCTCGCCGACACGCGACGCACTCGCGTTCTCTCAACGCCTTCTCTACACCCGGTTCTCGATTCATTGACCCACCCGACGAGAATAGAGCGCGCGTATATCGCGCTAAGGGAGAATAAAATAATCCTCGACTATTTATAGACGAGAGACAGTCGCGCGACTTGACTAGCCCGAGAATCGTCGGATATCCTCATCTCGTGGGACTCGAACAATCTGCTCAATAGTAAAGTATAAGGCCAGTGGACACTCTCACGGACACCTCTCGCATGTGCTCACCCACACTCAACGACACTCAATCATCGTGACTGTATCGTTGAGTGTTTGTGTGAAATGTCCGTGAGAGCGGTACAGGATGGTTTTCCTAGACACCGTTCTAGAATGCAACAAATTCCATTCCATGAGTGAAAATTCACCAATGGTACAATTTCTAGTCCATAATCGTCAAGTAAGACAGGATACTGACCTCGATGGGTGTTCTTGCTCGTTATTGGTCCCCGAAGAAAGCGGCACGTTGGCTGGCTGCGAATGCGTTGGCACTTGCTGTGCGGCGGGCAACGCGGTTTGCCTTGCGTTCCCAAACTTCAACATGTTCCAATCGAACACATAGTCGTAGGTGAAGGTTTCGTGATGAAAGAGAGTACGAAATAGCTGCCTCAGATAGGAGTAATCGGGCCTCTCTTCAAAACGTATCCCCCGGCAGTACCTCAGATAGGTATCAAACTCGACTGTTGAAACACAGACATATATATGCACGCGTATATGTAATATCAACATGCGCAAGCTAACTGGATAATTATTAAAATCGTAGTGTCCATAATTACTTGGATAACCGGAGCAGAGAACATCGATGGAGGTCGACATTTTCATTTCGGAGATACGCTCGTATTTTTGCCTCTTCGTCGCAGCCTTTAAACCTTGCCAGGGCAAGCTACCTATGTTGAAGTACATGAAAACATAACCTAGTGACTCGAGATCGTCTCTCCGTGACTGCTCGATTCCCATGTGTGTGTTTATACTCGCGTATCTGTGAATTAAGGGGAGAAGACGGTCAGGTAACAAAAATATCGAATGATCCGTCGAATGGCGAAACCGCGCGACGCGATAATGTTACGGTTCTAATGAGTAACATTTCATGCTCTCACCTGGCTGTGCCTGTGAGATTCTTGTTTTCTCGGTAAGGTATGTGCCTGTGAGTACGACCGTCGCGATACTTCTTTGCCAGTCCAAAGTCTATAATGTACACTAGATTACCCTTCTTTCCTAATCCCATCAGGAAATTGTCCGGTTTTATGTCACGATGTATGAAGTGACGACTGTGTATGAAATCAGTTCTACTTATCTGAAAATACATCAACAAAGAAAATTTTATCAAAATTTATAGGATACACACTGTTGAGTTTCATTTCGAAACATTATCTTGAAATGCGACAATGGTAAATTAGCCGCAAATTTAGGTCACCGTAAGACCGGCTACAAAGAACCCGTTGCCGTGATCTGTGACGAATTCCCGAGGTCAATTACACCATAGGTCTTTCGGTACTTCGCGGTACATACAAAGATCGAAATCTCGGCGGTATAAAATCATATTCTGGAACCGTCACGCTCGACAAAGTCAGCTTCTGCCAAATCGAAAAAATGTCTTTGGTCCTTGAATTTGAAGATGGAACAAAAAAAATACTGCAATATGTACATCGCGTTACGTACGAAATCCGCGTATCGAATCAAACGGTAATGTCAACGACCTTGCGCGACGCGTCGATGGAGCGGCTGGCCTCGAACAAAACATAGCGTGACGAGGATTATTCGCCGTGGACCAACGCGTGGCGAACTTTGATCTCGTTTGTGTTTCCCGCGAGAGCGGTCGAGGGCATCGCGTTTTTCCAAGAAACCGCACAGCCCGACTACGAGGATACACCGCTCGATCAAGAAACTATTAATCTTGACCATCCGCATCGCGTGACGCCACGAAAAAAAGCAGTCCGAGAGTTTGGATGCCTCTTATCGCGGCATGTTCGCAGTCGAAGTATCGTATGTAAATAATGTAATATGTACAATTATGGGTAATACGCATGACCTCCCGATTGCGCAACGAAAGGGAAAAGACATAACAGAACAACGGGCTACTGATGCATTTATAATCATCAAACATTCGTTAACTGATTATGAAAGGAATATAACAATTCAGAGACATGTCAAGCTTGTAATTCCGCGATATAAAAAATAGGCGTTGAACTGCTCAACATTAAGGATGAGAGGAACTCGTCCTTAATGACCAGTGGCCAAGTAGAACTAGCTGACCCACTTTGGACAGAGATTAAGTGGAGCGTAACACTCGGCCCGCGTATCAGCGAGTAGCTCTTGTCAGTGAAAGCATTTTGAATCACTGTTCGACCATTTGGCCAGCTGTTCAGTAAAATATTGCAGATGGCCTGTTGTAATAGCTTTTATTTGATAATCTTATTAAAAACCATGGGGAATCCTCTGATAAATGGCACTCACCATCTGGTCGGCGAGTAACAAAACTGTCTTCAGTGTAAATCTTCGCGAACAGAAGTTGAAGAGGTCTTCCAGAGATGGCCCGAGTAACTCCATCACCATTACGTTATAATCACCTTCCGAACCACACCACTTTATCGTAGGGATGCCAACTGCAATGTAATGTCGGTTTGTAAATATCGGTGTCTTATCCGCTAACCAAATGGTAAGCATGGCATCGAATATTCCGGTATTGTAGTCACATTAAAAAATGTAACACTATAACTCACCTCCTCCCTGCATCATCTTGTAGAACTTGGATTCGATGTGGAGTTGCGGATGTCTGGTCTTTATGCATTCTAGTTTTATAGCGACTTCCTCGCCGGTAGATATATTGGTTCCTGGTTTAACAAAGAATCATTGGTATCTCAGGATAGCCATACTCTATCCTTCAGAATGGTGGAGGGGAGGGGGGGGGGGGATCAAGAAAGAGACAGAGAAAAAAATAAAGCCTTTGAGGGCAGAGAGATCCGTGACTACCGGGACGAAAACAGAGGATCAAAGTTGCAAGCTGTGTGTACAAGGGCGTAAGTGTGTCGCGCGTTACTCCAAGTTCCCGTGTGTCAACGGATGTGCACAAGAATGCAACGAGGAACTCCGACGTCGATGATGAGTTACAAGGAGGAGAAGAACGAGCAAGGCGGATGAATGAGAAAAGAATAGCGAGAACATGAAAGCTTGCGTGAGAGAGAGAGTGAGAGAGATAGAGTGAGAGACAGAGAGCGAGCGAGTGGGTAAAGAAAGGGGGGTGGGGCGAGGAGGGGTTGGCAAAGAAGTCATAGTTACCTAGATAAATGTCGCCGAAGGAGCCGCTCCCGATTTTGCGTCCTAGCCGATACCTGTTGCCGACTCGGAGCTCCATCCTCGTGGCTTGGGCTGGCCGCAAATTGGCCGATCACCCTGGACGTACCTGATCAGCACTCCGATCCTCGTGGCTTGGTGGAACGCGTGAGTTTCTACGGCGCCGCGTTAGAGGGTCGGGGGGACTTGGATCTCCATGTTTGATCGCGCTTCCGCTCGCGAACTCACGGGCATCGGCTTCGTTCCTTCGTGTTTCTCCTATATTCCCCCGAGTTCGAGGCGCTGCGTGCGTTTATCAACTACTACGGTGC
The DNA here is from genome assembly GCA_030522725.1 of Ichneumoninae sp. B BG-2022a. Lineage (NCBI taxonomy): Eukaryota > Metazoa > Arthropoda > Insecta > Hymenoptera > Ichneumonidae > Ichneumoninae sp. B BG-2022a. The sequence goes on along the minus strand of JAPYZD010001125.1, from coordinate 8,121 downwards.
CTCCGTCTCGTGGCTCTAAACGATACGAGACAGCTGTATTACGTGAGAGATGGAGCGGCTCTTTGGTACTTAAATGATGACCGGACTGAGGGTTGATATCCCTCTTTCACGATTTTTAACGATCTTGTAAAGTACGTCAAATTCGACGAATTAGCGTTAACTTTCACCGGCATGAATTTCGCGTACATTAGAGATACAAAATAACGATTAATGTACAGTATATGTCCTCACGTGTGAACTACGGCCCTCAAAGGGTTGAGATAACAGTTAGGGTTCAAAATACCAACCTCGTGAAACTAAAAGAACACGGACGGCTGTATCACCCGAATATAATTTATCGGTAGCAATTTTCTTGTTGACAAATCGCCCGTTCAAAGTTTTCTTGAAACAGTAGTGGCCGAAGTAAACAAAGAGACTATTATGTCAAACAAACAAGGCCATCTGCGCCGAGCACGAATATGTATAGTTTAAGACCCTCTCCTTGTCCACCAAGGCGCCATCTCCAACAGAATGTAAAGGAAAATAGTACAGGAACAAAGGAGAAATACGTTAACAGTTCGGAAATAAGCATTTAATGTAGATAAAGTGATGTTACAATGGGTATCTAATTAATCGATCTTTAAGAAATTTGAGCCTCGAGGGCAATGTCATGTTATAATTTTTTAAGTTTCGACACGATAACGAATGGTTGTTATCAATTTTTAAAATATAGTTTCGGTTCGTGTCGCGTCGTATCGATGTTTTCGTCGACTATGATCAAAATCTCGTACGTGGCTGCGGTCAATTCATAAGTATCACGCTCCGATTTCGATAGATCTAGCGACACATTGCGCTTGTTCAAAAATCAAAAAATACAAACTTAATCGTTATTAAAAAGAAACGCGAAAAAAAACAAAACGAATGCAACGGTACAATGAAAATTCATAATACTATGAAAATTGGTGGAGTAATAAAAATCTATCTACAAAGGCCCCGCGTTAATCGTAATATCAACAGAGTGTGCAACAGTCTGCCGGTTAACTCTCTCTTGATATCGAATATCGTATGTATAGGGAATTCTATATCGCGATTTATTCGTCATAGTCGAGCTGAAAGTTTAGACATATTACGGTTTTTCGAAGTGCTTTCGACGATTCCACGGTACTCGAAGGCCCGAAGGGTTAAATAGCTACGCGTGCGAGCGTACCAACAGACAAACAATACAGATAAAACAAACAATAACACGAGTGTATAAAGTAAACTACCGTTATATGCAATTTAGTCGGGCAGTGGAAATGTTAGAGCAGCAATTGAGATACTAATACCGATTTTTTGTTTCCGGAATAAAATTGTCGAAACCAATATTATTGAGTAACGAGTGACGCGGTTTCGAGAGAACGGAGTCTTAACGATTAAACAACATCGGTAAAAATATATTTTTAATGCTATCTGTCCTCCGCGACGCGGAGACTCCGGTCTCGTATTTACTCGGACTCTCTCGTGTCCAATAATTCTTGTTTACAATTGTAACTGTATTAAGTAATTATGTTATTCGGCTCGGGTCAATGTAAATTAATCGCGTACCATGTCTGCGACTTTGAAAATTAAAAGCGTGGCGCATAGTTTGCTACGTCGTTTGATATGGCTAGTTTTGAAACAACGAGGCAACACAACAGCCTTGAAATCCTGCGAAATCTTTCAAAGTTTAATTTATAGTAACGATTATCTAAAAAAAAATATATATATATATATAAAAAAAATATTGTTATTATATATCCCTCCCCTCGCCCGAGTACGAAAGTAAAAAGAAGAACGAAAGTTTCTGGTGAGCTGCTTTCATGTAAAATACTGAGAAATATATTCGTGTCTTTCTTTCTCTCTGATTAAACTTTGTTAACCGCTTGAACTTTAAAAAATAAAAATTGTAGATTAAAAATGCATGAGTTCCGAGGCTCCTTAGGCCAGATATCGTATGACCGCGGAGTATTCCGATGCCCGTTTATACCTTCTTCGTTTGGATATTCGAAATTGACTGGTTTGCAAGCGACCTGTTCGTTTGAATCGCGTTAATCGTCCTAAACAATGACAAACGGATCGATCGCGTAGCTCGTCAGGGTATTGCTTAAACATCGTAATACTAATGCGTATAAATATAGATTTTTCTTAAAAAAATCGATTGGTATATAAGTTCTAGCTATCGTCGTCTCTGTGTACAGGTTCCTCCGTTCGGGGTGATTTGTGGACTGTAAATTTTCCAAACACTCTCGTCGTCCCTAAACTTTTCTCCTCTGTGCGTCGTGATTATGTTGAATTGACGCCAAAACGACGCGCAACGAGCACGAGGGCTTTACGGACACGTCCTAAGAACCGACTTCCTCGGATCTGGGTATCGGGCTCTTAGATTTTTCGGTCGTCACCGTTGTGGTTTGCACAGTTTCCAAGTTTGCAAGATCCGCGGCGCTAATCTGCAAATGTAAAGCACACATAGTAATGGAGTAACCGATTATCTAATTTTTTGTGTTGCATTGCTAGAAGCCCAAAATCTCAGTATCACGGTATGTTGAAAAAATTTTTATCGTAAATGAGTATACGTGAAATCATTTAACTGCATGAGTAGCAAGTGTTAGTGGGTGAGTTAAATGCGACAGCGTTTGATCAATAAACAAAAATAATTATTAAAACAAAACTTCGCGATAGAACACGCATTGATATTTCATTGCCATTCAGGATTGCTGACCTCGACGTTTGGCGGCAGGGTGATGGTTGCGTGTGTCGTCGTGGTTTCGGTACCGCTGTTTATCTCTCGCTCTACGGTGGTGCCTACGCAACAACAAAAATCGTACCAACAAACGAAACAATGAACAAATGGATGACGTATAAAAAGGACAAAAAAAAAGCAACGGACTATCGAAAAAATGCAGGGACGATAAAATTATAAGCTCCAGATAAACGTACAGTACATAATCATTAAGGGCGGTTTTATCAGATAATAATATCAGATTTACCGTTACGAGGTATAAAAAAATTTACCGATTCAACCTGCAAAGAAACTCGGTTAACGGATAAACGTGAATAAGTCATCAAAAGAAAGGGGACAAATATATGTATCGCCAATTTCAAACGTTGCTTTCTTGAAGAGTGAGCTGTTCTTATCTGTGACCGAACTCACTGCTGACTTGTTGTCCCTCGATCGTCTGCGAAGTCTCGACTTCACCATTCGCTGTGGTCCCGTTAGTATTTGCAGACGCAGTTTGCGAAATCACCGTGGTCGTTTTAACGACGAGTGACTGATTCTGCGTCGATATCTCGGAGGTCCGGGAGGTCACTTCCATCTTGAGACCGGCGAGTCTGCTGTGAAGATCCTCGGAAGACGTTGCAGTTCTGAAGAGTGAACTGTTACTACCGAGCGTAGGTTAAAAGTAGATAATTAGTTTCATGTCCGAAGTACAGGATAAAATTGTTTCTTCCAATGGCCAAACTTACAGTAAATGATCCTTAACACTGTCGATCGTGATGTCTCCGATAGAATTTAAATCCTGGCGATCGTCATCTCCGTTGACGTCATTGGTGCTTAACGCTGGTCTTAGCGATGGCTCCTTTGAAGTGTCGCCGCCCCCGGCTAAAATATATTCGTTGAAATATCGAAGCCAACGACAGATACGAATGCCTTGCAGTTTCTTTCCTTCCCATCACACCGACGAGCGGGTTTTTCAAAGTCCGCGATATATATCTAGCCTCTAATTTATCTTACGTATAGAACAATTAAAGCATTGCGGGAAGCTCACAAATATTTTTTTGTACATAAGTTACGCGGATAATGCAAAGCTTGAATGCCAAATTTTTAGTTACATGTAAGATGAATCGATGGTTCGTAGGAGTATATACTAGCGTAACGACGATTAGGAGTTTTATGTGTTTTTGTTTTCTATTAGCGTTTCTCACAGAGATTGGTATTATGGAATGTATCACGAGGTGCCCTTGTTCGTTAAATATTACTCACTCGAACCGCCGGCAGTTCCATTCTCTGTTATCGATCTTGCAACCGCAGCCGGTTGGCTTCCTTGCGATTCACTCTCGTTCTCCGGCTGACCCTCGATCGTACCCTGTTCCTGAACTTCCTCGGAAGCTCCCACGGATGCCGATCTCGCATTCGGCGGAAGATTGAGTGCGCAATGAGCCCGTGTCACTTTCGTGGCCGAAAGAGAGATGCGCTGGAGTTCGGAGCTCGAGTGAAGATAGAGGGCTTCGCCAGCTTTTGTGAATGTCAGTGAAGAGATACCACTGCGGAACGAAAAAAACACGACTGTCACCACCGAAATTGACAATAGAGGCCAAAATTATCGATAATACTCACTTTATATCCTCGCGTTTGATAGCTGCAGCATTGAGTTGTCGCCTGAGCTCCGGTATACTGAGTACGAGACAATCACCAAGATTTGTCAAACATAGCAAACAAGTTTCCTCGTGTGTGCCGGCAGGATCGGCCGGACACGTGAATTTAGCGAAACCGGTCTTCCTAACTCTGGATCCCTCGTGAGCCGTGAGTTTGTACTTGCAGAATGGTTTCAACGACGGTAAATTGAATATCTTGAACTGTTCCTCGCTGGCTATAACGACACGATGAGGTGCGGTCATGTCCGGTCCGGGCATGACGCCTTTTTCCGCCTCAAATGGTTCGGGGAGTGGGACGCTCGAGCCATCGAGAATCGTTATAGCGATTACGGGTGCGCGATGTTTCAGCTGAATCTCTTTGCCGAGAGTACAATTAACATCTTCCTCGGTTCTTCGAACTCCGGCAGGTATCGCTAGCGTGAAAACGTAAACAGTTCCGTTGTTCGTACCCGCCCAGAGAGTCGGCGTTGTATTTTGCATACTGATAATGTAACTTCTTGCGAAGTACAGACTGCGTACCATGGAACCAAGGGCGTCGTCCACTGGCCTAGCCTCGACTTGTCTTTCAACAGGCTTAACGTCGACCGGCGATAGTTCAGCACTCGGTGAGGATGCCACGCTCGGGGCGACTTCCTTCTTTTTCTCTGGCAGAGCCGTTACCCTCGTAGGGCTCGTATTAGCTCGCCGTTGAGATCGCCCCTTTCTCAGCCTTCTGAAGGATTCCCGTAGGGATTTCTTGAAGGATTTTCTACGGGATATCGGCGTGTCGCCGGCACCGGATAGATCGTTCGGATTTAGCGTACACTTGACACTGGCGGGTTTCACGCGACAGTAGTCGAAGACCGCAAGACCGTGGGCTGTTCCCGCTGCAAGGAGACCCCATTCGCTGTGGATAGCCAGAGCAGTCACGGCAGCCGGTGGATAAAGCTGTAGGAGGCTCTTGGGTTGAAAACCCACAGCGAAGGAGATACTCGTCGTTCTAGCTGGCAAGTGATCGTGCCCTTTCCACACAAAACCGTCGCGATCGTTCACGATATTCATAGTGACGGCTTTGATCTCTTTATTCACCGCTTCTGCCGAAATGCTCGTCGTTATAACGTGACCAGCGGTTCCGGCTATCACGAGAGTCGACGATAACGGGCAGAGCAGTACTTTCTTTACCGCTAGGCGAGGATCGTCAGAATATGGATCGAAAGTGCCGACTTTACGGAACGGAGGCCACTCGTCCTCCTCGTCCTCGGGTGGTTGTTCCAAAACATCCAAATGCTCACCCGTGAACAAGATCGACGAATTGTATTTGTAAAGTGGAGTCAGCGCTACATCCGAAGCGTTCCAAAATCTCACGGTTCCGTCCTCGTGTCCGGTAAGCAAGAGTTCCCGATTACTCCATTTATCGGGATTTGCCGGCTTCTTACAGAGCAGCAAACCACCGTCTATGGGCCACGTTTTTTCCGAATACAAGTGTTCCGTTTGCGATTTTCCCGCAGATACAATTGCGTTCCACAGATCGTCGGGAACTGTTGGTACGTGTTGAGAACACGTCACCTGAAAAAAAAAATACATATGCATATACTTTTAATCTGTTTACGAATCACCATGCTACGGGTCAGGAAGAATACTTACAGCGCTAGCGTGAAGAGATACAATGTACGGCAGAGCCATCATCTTCCAATCGGGATCAGTCAGATCGATAGCAATGATTTCCTCTTCGGCTAAGATAACCAGAGCCTCCGGACCGATCGATTCTTTACTCTTCTCTTTGTCGCCCTCCTCCTCCTGCTTCGGCATCACCGTAAAGAAATCAATGACTTTAGAAGTGAGATCGAAAACTACGTGCTTGGTGGCCGTCATCGCGGTAATTGTGTGACGATCTCCGTAGCTCGAACGAGGCATTCCACCGGAGAAAAGTATCAGCTCATCTTCCCTACGGTAATTGCAGTACACATATATGTTAGATGCCCGAGTCAAAAGATTTTTTTTGTCCAATTAATGTTTGGGCGACTTACTCGTCGATCGGGTGAACGAGAATCTTAGAGACAGCTTTGCACGGGAACGGACCATATTGGGTTGTAGGATCGGGTATCACCTCGTTACCCGGGCTCCAGAATACGTAAGATCCATCGTTGTGCGACGAGACGAATCTGTTCTCGGATATCCAGTGTACCGACTCCAGCTGTTGCGTGGAGACGAATGTCTGCGCACGCGAAAACAAACCCATCAGCTGCACACACACGTTCGCCAAAACCACCAAAGACACAAACGAGACAATCAGCATAATTGTATACCAGCACCGCGAATCATACGTTGTACATACATTTTTTATGTTTATGTGTGAATGAGAGTAGCTCGTTGCTTTTTTTATTTTTTTAAATGTAATTCTTTGTGTGCATTTATGCGTCGCCACGATGTATAGCGCATTCGAGTGTTTCCAATTTTCTAAGAAAGTTTAAGAAGCTATTTGCAAGCTACGCATACCAACGATTATTTCTCACAGAAGCGTTTAATGATGTGTAATGTTCGTTGTGATAGTTTGTGTTCTCGGTATTGTGTACGTGATTATTAGACCCGGAGCTTTAACTCACCTGTTGAGCGCCCGGTGTAGCCTTGTTCCATAGAACCATCAAACCACGATTATATCCGATCAGGATACTGTCCGGATGACCAGGCTGCTCGGCTATCGCCTCCACTGCGCCAGGATTTTTCTTGTAATCCTCGGGAACGCTAAAACGAAAGGCGAAAGAAAATAATTTTATCGTTGCCTTCATAGGTAGGGTAGAGCGGGGCAAAATGGGGCAACGGGGCGAAACGGGGTTTTTAGGCAAAATGTCATTTTCCAATAATTTTTGGATGCCCGAATTCGCCCTATCGGATGGATACATCAGGCTTCTTCTGCCCAGTTTTGCCACCTTGTCCGATTTAAAAATGATTGGAAAATGACGTTTTGCCCAAAACCCCGTTTTTGCCCCATTGCCCCATTTTGCCCCACTCTCCCCTACAAAGGGATCGTAGAAGGAGCTTCAATCTCGTAGGAGATTGAAGCTCCGGGTTTAAAATAGACCGAGATAAAATTTATACGTGACGATTTATTGGGGGAAAAAAAGATTCTTAGCGAACCCGATTATCGCAAGATAAAGTCGCCGTATAAATGATTCTCGCGTCCGTTTCGATAACAAACTCGAGCATTAAATCGTATTGGCCGATGCTACTCACTTCTGCATCACTACATCCTGATATATTATGTTGTCGGACATTGTGAAGGTCTTCAAATTAAGTAGATAAATGTTTCCACCCTCCGTGCCGAGAAGAAGATGATCTCCGTTCGACTCCAGACACATTGCCGAGATCTTCTTCAGTTTTCCTTCCAACGAAAGGGATTTCGTCTCGACCACCGAGTTCTCATTGATCTCCCATAAGTGGAGAGAATTGTCGTCGCAGAGTGAAACGACACGACCCTGCAAAAGTGCATCATTGTACTATTCTAGCATCTTCGAATTACTCGATGCCGAATTTACATGTCTACGCGGCTTGTAACCGCTTTACAAAGCCAGAAACTGTTTATTCTCGAATAAAATCTGTAATTTCTCATGATCTTCGACGTGGATCGTTTGTTGTATGCACGAGTTTTATTACGCTTAAAGTGGACTTAAGGAAGGAGTCTCGCTGCGCGCTGACTTCGCATAAGTTCGACAACAATAAGAGAAAATTGCAAGTACTTTTTGATGGTGTAAAAATCTGAAAAAAATCATGTAT
>JAPYZD010001124.1:0-60484 GCA_030522725.1 Ichneumoninae sp. B BG-2022a | reverse complement strand
TAGAATTTTTTCAGATTTTTTTCTCATCGAGAAGTGTTTGTAATATTTGTCTTTTTTCTCTCGAACTTAGGCGGCGTCAGTCATTGTGCTAGTACTACCATAAACAGTTAAACGAAATAATCTTTTAAGGAAGAAAGCGCGCCGGAATACATCAAACGCGAGCAAAAATTACGGATTATTCTTTGAACGAATATGTATCTTTTCGAAAATTAGCATAAACTAGCTAATATTCTTGCAAATCCGTTGCAATGAATGTTTTCCTAGGTTAAAGACATCTACTGTAACATACACAACCATCCACTCTAACCAATTAGATGCACCGATAAAAAGGTTTGGTAATGTCAACTAAGCTGCGGTTTCGGGTGGCAAAGGAAATGTTTGGATCGGATAAAAGAAATATTTAGTTGATTAAACGAATATTTAGTCGTGTAACCGAATATTTAGTTGAATTGACTGTTCTGTTATTGATTGTAAAAAACATTTTGTTCGATCGATAAAACATTTCCTTCGCCACCCGCAACCGCAGCTTAGTTGATATTACCAAAGCTTTTTATCGGTGGGCGTAAAAGTTTGTTTAAACGACTTTAAAGATGTAACACGCATTTGACTAGTGTGAATTGCTCCAACCTCCTTAAACTTGGATACTCTGTACTATTCCTGATTTAGTTTAGTTCAGAGAAATCTACACTAAATTGCTACCCTTGTATTACTATGGTACTTAGGAGATTTGTCACAATACTAAATAAATTCTATATTTACGTTTACATCACAATAATCAGCAAAAACTATTTTTCTTATCCATTTTCAAAAAATTCATTTTTGTTGCGGTTTTCCCCGACAAAGCCGCGCACACCACAAACTCTTTGAGGTGAAATATGCTCATGAGGGAGAAACAACAAAGCACCCGTCGAGTTACAGCCGTATAGAGCCCGAAGGGGAGAAAACCTTACGCAAGACGTCGATACCACGCACACAATGTGACTGTATCACGGGTCTTGCTATAACGTCAGATGAAACGATTTGGAACGTACCCGCAGTAAAAACGATCTTACCAATGCTTCCTCGCTCGGAAAATTAAATATTGTTGGACTGACTGCCACGGGGCCTGCCTGTGCCTCGGTTCCCGCCCGCAGGATCGTAAAACGTTTCGTAGAAAAAACAATCTACAAAAAAATTATATAGAACGCAAACTAAAGTATCCCAACAAAATATGTCTTGCGTAACGAATAAAAAATAGAGGTCGAATACTCACGTGCGTGCTTTCTTCGTCGGTAAAAAGAAAAAAAGTGTCGCACCAGCATAAAAGTATTCTTTAATAGAGAACTTCTCGTTAAATGTATGACGTTGCCCGGGACATATATCGTAATAATTCGAAGGGGAGCGGCGATATCTTCCTGTTGGGTAAAAATCGTTTCCACACGGAGGCAAAAGCGCGTTACCCTGGTGACTACAAAAATGTGACTCAGGTGTTACGTTGTCGCTCGCACTATACCTTTGTATACCGGTAAAGTGTTGATACGAAAGGCGCAAGAGGGTTCAGCGAACAGTGTAGGTAGCTCGAGCCAATCCATGGATTCGGTTGGGCTCCTGTAAACCGGAACAAACGATAACTGTTCGGGAAAAGGTAATGCCGGTTGGTAAAGCATTCGTGAACGGTCTTTGGGATCTTGCAAGAAACGGGCATTACGCTTATCCCCGTTCGCCGCGCGGCTTTTCTTCACATCCGCGGATTCTTATACCCACCAGAAACACTCTTCGATGGCCTATAAAGGTGCGTCTTTACTAGCCTCGCGCGCCGCAAGCTCGACTCTTCTCGCGACTCCTGCACAGAAAAAAAAATATCATTGAATGAAGTAAAATTTGCTTGCAGGCTGCCAATGATGTAAAAACGTTGTTTCAATTCTACTTTGAATTCGTACAAGTTCATACTGAATTGAAACGATAACATATCACCTTGACAATCTTGCTGTCGTTGTTTGAATATCATATGGAATTGTAAGAATTGAAAGTAGAATTGAAACAAACATTTTTTCCTTCGGCAGCCCGCAAGCGATTTTTTTTTCAATGTGATTCACAATAGACGTTGTATCGTTATGCATGTCTTCGTCCTAAAAAAACGTGTTCGCAAGGTCTACCCCTTTAACGCGACCGCTATCGTACGGTGTGAGGTGTGACGAAATTATCTTTCGGAATTGCTTTGTACCTCGCGGTGAAGCTCAACCTCTTGACGATCCTAGTTTGGTAGTGGAGCTAAAAATCTGTAAATTTGGTAGGTGATTTACCGCTTCTGCGATACGAAGCTCACATGATCAGGCAATCTTGGCTATTCCAACGCGGTTGTTCACCCTTTTTACACCGATTCTCCTATCTTCTCCGCAGCCCTTTCCACTCAATCGAGGATGCCCAACGACGCTTGTAAATTCCGTCCCATTAACGATTCCGCACTGTGCTCCGGTGGCTGCTTTTGCGAAGACGGAACTCGTCGTCACCGGCGTCTCCGATGAACGAAATCTTTCCTTTCTTTCTTTATTTTTCTTATCATAATTCTTTGATGAATTAATTGAGCGTAATGCTCACGAATGATTTCTCATGAAACGTTATGTTGGTAATTTGCAACGGTTTTCAATTACATCTAGCGTTTTTTTTTTTTTTGCACGGCAGAGATGGATTTAAACCAACGAACCGAACGTTTTCCTTACAGAGAGGAAAGCATGGGAACAGGTTCCCTTCAAGGTCCTTCGAGGTTCTCACGTCTCCCTCCAATACGCCCTTAAATTTGTAATTCCCTTGCGACCGAAGCCAATGTGTGCGTCAATTATATAGGTATAGAACTACCTACATTTATTGTTTGAGGGGTCAGAATGACGTGGCTCGAAAACAGTGAACAGAAGCTAGATATTTTATTTATGCTCTTGGCTTTTTAGAGATACAAAAATGGGATCGCAACCATGTGTGTGCAAGGTACGGAAAATAAGTGAGTGACCACAGCTGTAGCGGAAAAGGCCACTATATAATTATATAATTATATCAACCACTATGGTATGGTATGATATAATTATATATATATATAATTATATCAACCACTATATTAATCGCTCGAGGGATCAGAATGACTTGGCTCGAAAACGGTGAGAAGAAGCTAGATATTTTATTTATACTCTTGGCTTTTTAGAGATACAAAAGTTGGATTACAACCATGTGTGTTCAAGGTACTGAAAATAAGTAAGTAAGTGATCACAGCTGTGGTGGGAAACGCTATTTCCTCCATCACATTGGTCTGTTCCACTTCGTTGCCTTGCTTGCTGGCGCTCGACGCGTCCCGCATTGATGGTGGTTGTATTAGTGACGCAGTGCTATCACATTCACTACCCTTGGCCCGAGTACGAGCCGATAAACCACAAAACAAATGACTTAACCCACCTCAAATTCGTTAGAAGTCAATCTCCATGACTAAGTGTCGAATTTTAAGATGGTAGTTTGAACTTAAGATCGCTTTTGAGATCGAATTTAAGACTGAACTTCATTCCGTCTTTAAGATCTATCTTAACTTGAAACTTCGATTTCGTGCTTAAGTTTGATCTTAAGTTCGAACTTGATTTCGTGCCGAAGTTCGAACTTAAGTCTGAACTAAAATTAGAGTGTAGTTCGAGTTCCATATTAGGTTCGAACTCAAGTTCGAATTTAAGATGGATCTTAAGCACGCAATGAAGTTCCGGCCAAACTTCGATCTTAAGTTGACACTAACTTAAAATTGGACCCTAAGCCATCATGGACGGATTGGTCCAGCGCGAGAGCCAGCGCTTTCGTGTTCTCGTCCCGAATGCCTCCGGTCGCGTTATCGTCCCGGAGAAATATCTGATCCAACAATCAGCAAGAGTGGTCCATACTGGTGGGTTCAGTCCGCTCATATCCGAAATTCAACATTGGCCCGAGGCACTCTTTGCTCTGTTTCCGTGCCGTCCAACGGTCATGTATCCTACTCACGGTAGATTCGGTTTCGTTCCTCCGGGGTTGGCCTGGTCCTCCCGAAGCCCCGTACGCTCGGGTGGACGGTGCCATCCATGTTCGAATAATTGGCGGGACTCTCCCCGTGTGTGCCAAACACAAACGGGTGCCGCCTGTTTGGCTGAATTAACACTGGCCCGTATACCGCGATCGTTCCGGTGACCGAGCGCGGCACCAGTGCGACACCGGGAATCCGAGACTTCGGCGGGACAAGAGACGGAGAATCGGGCCAAGCTAGATGGCGGCCGGAGGATGCAGCGACTGTCATTGTATCCGAATGCAGCTTCCTTGCATATCACGTTCCACGCCGTTCAGGCACGTGTACCGCCGCTGCTGCCTCTGCTGGTTAATACTATAGCGCCTATCGTTGCCTCTCGGAGGCATTAGTACCTGTTTCGTGTCTGGTTTCGAAGTACCGGACGGTACGTCTATATATATATATGTATATAGATTATATGTGTGTGAGTGTATTGCCGTGTACGGACAATTGTCGAACTGTACAAGAGGTGCACGCGAGATACGTGAGCGGATTAAGGGATATCGTTGTGACAATTGAATTGATTCAGGAATCTGCGGGACAGCTTGTATATTTTGTTTATCTCTCAATAACAGGGACCACACGGGCCTGGTAGCACATCCCATTGATTGCTTCAATTTCGATGTCACTATTTTTTTATTATTTTTTTTTCGCCTTCCATCGCGAGCGTATCCAGCACACTGGAAGTGGCTCTACCGTTTGCCCGAGAATACTTCCGGCGCGATTTACTCAAGTCAAACTCAGCTGCATCCGCGACCACTTAATTAGCAGACGAATTAGAGAGACCGAGTCCAACGTTACGTGCGCGAGCATTCGTGGCGAGGACCTTTGATCTCAAATTCTATCTCGCAGTACGAGCCGGCCCGCTCCCGCACGACGACGATGACGACGAGCGAATAGTTCTCTCTTGATCCCTCTCTTCCTCTGTACGAGATCGAGCCTCTCCTCTCAGAGCATCGTATTCCGTACGTACGACTCACTGTAAACGTGGGGTTCTTCAGACTCTTCTTTCTCGAGCTCGTTTCGTTGGCAATCACAAAAAAAGGCACCTCCCGGTTTACCGAGGACGAGACACCAGCGGGCATTGCCGGCCTCTCTTCTCGTCGACTCCTCTCACTCGCCAACCTCTCGAAACATCGCGGGAAATTACCTTTATCGTTCGGAGTTTTCCCCACGGAGACCCCACGGATCCCCTTCGTCATCTTCGTTTCCGACGATTAATTAAACTCGGAAATTCCTCGACTCTGGCAATAATTCCCCTCTCGACTATTCGACTATCCTACAGGAGGTTTCGTTCTTTATCGTCGCTGCCCATTTATACTCCATATTACTCGCGGCTTCGTACCGCGGTTTCATATAATAACGATACAATTTTTGGGATCCAGGGGCTCAGCTGGATTTTTATGGTATCCAACTTTGCGCTATTCTCGCGGTTATACTGTGATATAAATATAATTCCCATTGGCTCTCGCCAACGAAATCGAGAAATCGGTAGATATCTCGGCAGCTTTGGCGAGCGCTCGCTCGATTCGACGTTATTCGACGCGCATGCGACTCCGGCCTGGGGTAAGAGCGCGAGAGAACCACGGCGAAAAAATTGGAGAGATATTCATGCCGGACGCCGAGCTTTCCGTGGATATCGCGAAATAGCTTGATCGGCATCCAATTTGAAACGAAACGCTCGTATCGTTACAATTGCATCCTGATCCTAGGGAAATTTACGACTGTCCGCTTTCGGGCCCCCCTAGCAGCGATCCACAAAATGAGCACTGCAGCTTCTGGCTTTACAATTTATTTTATTTTTCTTTACACGCGCTGGGTTGCAAAATGCTCGTGACAAAGGTTCGCGTTAGTTTTGTTCTCCCAGTCTCGTAGAGTTATTCGTATTTTCATCATTGAATGTGCCGGATTCGGGTCCAACTGAATTTAAACTTCACCCTTCCGTATCTCATTCTCCGTTCCGTGAGTAACGCGATTGGCCGTATATTTAATAATAGCGCGGTTGCGTAATAAGGCAGCTCGCAGACGGAGAAACCTGAACGGAGGGTTTTGTGAATCGACTCCGTCTCTTTCCTCGAAATTCGTGAATGCATCGCTTTCGGGGTACCCGTAGAGCACCCTTTTTAACGCGTTTACCCGGTACGCTACGGGCGGTGATTCCGGTACAATGTGAATATTACCGTTGAATATGCATGCCCATGAATGAACGTGTGTGGCGAGCTCATTACGCGGAAAACCTGCGAGAATTGCGAAACCCTCGACGTTTACTCGGCGCAAAGCCTGCAAGAGTCACAGACGTTAACCGGCAAGTTTCCTTCGGTAAATAAGGCGAAACGTGCGTACTCAATCGACACAATTGAGCCCCGGCACGCGGCGTCTGCCGTGAATTTAGCGAGACCAGGAGTAGGCCACGAGCATGAAAGGTGGGAATATATAAAGGCTGTCGACCGGGCTTGCAGTGCGACACCCGGGTAACGAAACTACCGTCTCACTTGAAATTTGGCTTCTGTCAGAAATATTCTGATGGAGTATATATTTAGCCAAACTAAGAGTCATGGCACAGTGTAGACTAGCAGGAAAATTTGCATGCACGTTCAAAATAAAGAATTTCGTCTACAAGTTTCATAGCAAATCGCCGTGTGTTTGTTCTAACTCGGGTGAAAACGAATCTTTACAACACGTCGTTGTAAATTGTCCATTGTACGACTCGCATATACTGAGAAAAAAAAAATTGGTTGTATTAACCAAAAATCGTGGTGACATACGTTCAAAGCTGTTATTTGTTTGGTACAAGTAAAGCATTGTTTTGATGAACGATTGTTTGCTTCAATTTACTCCAAATTCGTCGATTGAAACAAACATATTTGTTGTACCAACAAAATACACCTTTGAACGTATGTCACCGCGCATTTGCTTGATATAACCATTTCTTTTTCACAGTGTAGAAGAAAGTGTTTAGCGAACTTCGAGTTTCCCGCAAGCCTCGAGTTTGCAGAGGCAGATGTTGTGTCTTATATGGTATTGCCATATAAGTTGTTGCACTGTTGTTCTAAGGGTGCAATATGTGTAAGGGTAAAAATGTTATCGGAATAGAACGAAGTAAATAACACATTAGTTTGAGGAATACTGTGCACAATATATATAAACGGTTTATTTTTCTGATACAACATATACGTCTTGAGTCCACAGACTCTCCGATCAAATTGCTCGTTTCGTTCTTATCGAACTCGCGTTAACGCACGCCCTTATTCCCCTCTCTGTCTATCCGTAACCATTAGACAGTTCCTTCACCAGCGACTTTCGGCGGAGACTTTTACTATATAAATCCAGCACTTTACATATAAGGTTTACTATAAGGCTATTATTATTAAAGCAATTTTATAATAGGTTGCAAGAGACTCGACAAAATAAAATGACTACCACTATATGTCGATAGAAATCTCAATATCTTTTATAATAATTGGTGTGCGGAGGTACGCTTGCACAAATTGAGGTCTCGATCCAGAATGCGCATCGGTCGCTCGATCGGAGACGATGCAGCCCGAGTCACATCAGCTCACCTTTGAATAGAATAAGGCTCCTTGTCTCGATCAGGAATCTTTGTTAGCCTCTCTTGTGACAATCGCGGAGTTTGTTGTGTTAAATCGCTTTCACTTTTTGCTCCGCACTTTATTGCTCGGTGAGGGACGAATGAAGATTTATCACTTTTCGGTATTATTGCACGAAGGTAAATTTTGCCCCATATTCTTTATTTCGTCCAGCCACGTCATATACGCGTTGGAGTTTTACTTCGGTGTTAAAAAGAAACGTTAGAATATGGTGTCGTAAATCGATAAAGCACCCTGTTTCGGATAGGCGGTCCGCTTTCCCATTCCATCTCCGACTGTGTTAATTCGATGCGTCTCTAATCCGTCCAATCTTGCATCGGAAAGCGATTCGCCCTCCGTGCCGGCGTAACTATTACGGTCCTAGCGGGATAACACATGCTCGTGGAAAAATGGCCGCGTGACCGATTGTACTGTGGAGATAAGGACGGGACTTGGTATGGAAGTGGGACGTGACGGTCGGCGCGCGGTGCGTGAGCTTGATAAGGAAAAGCCTGCGTGCGACGACGTTGTAAATCAAAACGAGCCCGTTCCCCGTTCGCCATACAACCGAGCGTTGTAATCCCCGTAGTTGGCTTTTTCAATGACGCTGTGCGTCACGCGCGATTCACGAGCCTCTTCGAATAAAAACAGCTCCTAAAAAAGAAACGATTGACACTCCCGAGAGCCGATTCCCCGATGAACTCCAATGCCGCGAGGCCTCCCTTCGCTCGCCGACATCTCGCCAATCACCACTCCATCGCTTTTCCATTACAAAAACGCCCACTCCCCAATGTTATTTTTACCGTCCTCGTTGACTCGGCAGCGTCAGCAGCCACCCCTTCCTTCTATTTAAAAACTCTTCAGATACAACGCCCCCCTCGTTTGCCATATTCGCCGAGAGGACTGCTGTCACAGTTTTCGAGATAACGATAAAAAAAGAAAACAAAATTCAGCGCCGAACGAAGTGGAAGCCGAGAAGTCCACGAGACAACTTCCTCGAGAGTAGTTAATGACGTTTGAGAAGAATGAAAAAAAGGGTGCCCACCATTATTCCAAACGAACTTGTTTTCGGCGCCTCGTCACTGTACCCACTCGATCGATTCGCATTCCGCAGCGTCTCTCGGAGGAGGAGAAGAGTCTCTCGGTGACTCACCACTTGGCGACCCCGTGCGAGATCATCAATGGGAAAACTTTAAACTCTCCGAGTGTGCAACTCCCCTCAACGAACGGCGTTTGCCGTGGCTCCATCGCAGTGAGAGGGTCTCGCGCCATAGTTTGCATAACGCGTCACGCTCGTGGAATACGCGCGGAAAGTGGGATTTATTGAGATGCGCTAGCGAAAAGTAAGGGAATGACTGATGACGAGTGTCTGAAAATACCCCCGGGCTCCCGACATAATACCCTTGCTCCTCGAGACACTCTCCTCGTTACCTCAAAACTATATCCTCTGTGCGCAGGCCTCGCTATATTATACCCCTCCCAACCCTCTTCTTCTCATCCCCATCGCGAAGGGAGCGAGGCATTACTCTTCGAGGCGTGTCGCTGAATTTGCTCCACATCAAAGCAGCAAGCAACCTCACCGCCTCCGGTAATTTCATTCGGTCGAGTCGCACGCGTCTTCCTGCATAAGCTCGACCGATGTCTCATCGTTTCACGGACCTCGTCAGTCAAGCGAATGCAATAAAAAATACGAGCCTGCAGCACGGAGCGGCGACGTCGATAGACAATCTTTGGACGGATCGACCGCAGTGTTTGACGCAGGGGGAAAAGAGAGTTTTCACTTCCTTGATCAAGGAGGACGATACTAAAGCGCCTGTTTCGACGGATATTCGACCGGACCGCTGCTCTCCCAAGGTCTTCTTCTACCCTCTCTTTGGGACCCAAACGACCCGGCCGACCCATCGCACCCTCGTCATTTTCTTCTATTTTGTGCCGTATCATCGCCACATTAACGCAGCCACCTCGCAGAGCTTCGTTTCGAAGCACAACCGAGCATAATTTCGTAAAAATCTGTTCACCGCATCTGAAAACGTGGGAAACCGCAGCAGGTGAATCGCGAACGCGGAGAGAGCTCAGCGGATATCCTTCCGTCTTTGATATACCATGTACCGCGGTGCACGGGGAGGTGAGGTTGAGAGTATAACGTTCTGGAGGCACAAGGCCCTCGGGGATCCTCGTAAATACACAAATTAGATTTGTTTGCGATATTACCACGGGCGCTTCCGAGACTTTCCCGTCGTTGCGGGTCCTACCTCGAGAGGACGTCGAGAGATGTTGAAGGGGGGGTCGGACGGCGGTGTCTGGAATAAGGTGCTTGCAAGGAAGTAGGGCGGAAGCGGGATGGAAGGAAATAACTGGTGTCTGCTAGTTCGCGCAAGAGGGAGACAGGGGATGAGGGAGGAGGCGCTGCGGGATTCGCCTCGAGACTATCTCGACGACCACTGGAGGCTGCGGTGTGCACAACTCCACGGGAAGAAGGCCAAAGAGCGTAAGAACGGGAGGAAGAGGCAAGAGGATCTTCCTTGGCGTCTTGTTCTTCCTGTCTGTGCCGACGCTTTGCAGCTTGCGGTCTCGCTATCCGTTTCAACGGCAACGTTGCGAGGAGGGGGGGAAGGTTACAAGGACCGCGAACGACAACGATGCCAACGCCCAGCAGCCGCCACTCCGGTTATTGTCTCCGCGAGAAGTTATGAAAATTACGTGCCGCCGATGCTGGGGTTTGCGGTGAGTGTGTGAGATCCACGAGCACAAAGTTTTGTGTTGGTACACCTCTCGCCCACTGTTCCCATTCAAAACGGGGCTTTCCAAGGTCTCGCTCTCTCTTGTTTCTTCCACCTTCGATTCATCGTTCTGGCTTTAGGAATTGGCCACTTATCCCCCCTATCCCTCGTCCACTTGGTATAATCCTCGAAAGCCCGATATTGTGCCACAATAACGCTGATTCATGGGCCAACGTCTTGAGAGATTTTCCTCGATCGCTAGTATCCTTTGACGTTGAATCACAAAAACATCGGGACAAAGAGTCCGGAAAATTCTTTCCTTTTGTCCCCCCCCCCTCCCCACCTCCCCCATGCACCACTCCGTGAATTGCTTCCACGGCTCTCTGAATAAAAATCCAGCAATGTCGACATTCGGCGCGGAGCGAAAATTGCGCCAATGTAAAAGCGATACGGCGAACGTTTTTTTGTTGTTTGTTTTTTTAAATGGAAAAATATAATCTCAGCGCTGGTAATGAAGAAGCAGCGGCAGTGGGTCGCATTGACGACGCGAATGTTAGGATGGGTTTCAACGGTGCATCGTACAGAGGGACGGAGAAAGAGAGGGCGCGGAGCGCAAAGGCATCCGCAATGGCGTTGTAAGCGCGCTGGTGCTTTGAGTGCAAAATTGAAGCGTGCAATATTGAGCAGCGACGATTACCACACCGTTCGTTATGGCTCCGTCATCTCTCGCCGGTTGTATGTCGTGTCGTACACGTGAGGTCGTTGTAGTTCCGTCATACACGAAACGTGGCTTCGATGCCGAAGCCGAAAATTCGTCATGGGCTTTGCGCTTCCATCAATCGCGTAATTGATACGTTGCGTCATGAAAAGGTCCGTGTACTTGGAGCCGGTACGGAGCGCAACGTGCGCTCCGTACACGAGCTTTCAGTACCGCGCTGCACGTCTCGTCGTAATATCGGGGAACGATGGTAATTAATATACGAGGATCAAACGAAAGGCTTTCTAATTATCGATGGGAATAATATTGTTTTATTCGATACACTATACAAATTATTGAGCCGCGTTGATCTCGCGAGTATTCCAAGTTTCACGAGCTAATGAACTATTTCGATTTACCGATCAACGAGATCATCGTTGTACAATATGCATTGTGTCGGTGTGCCCACAGGGACGAAATGTGTATGTGGATAGGTGTAGCGCGAGGAAACCGTGAGTCGCAACCACCTCGAGTGCCCACGGGAGCTGAGGGACCCGCTTGCGGCGTTGCGCGTTCCGATACCCTGGGGGACGAGTTGATGGCAATATTTGCGAATAAATATTTGACGGAGACAATTTTGTAATGCGATGTGCGGTTAGGAGTGCCTTTATTCGCCAAAATTCTCCACACCAGCACCCACAGCGACGCTGTACATTCCATCAATGTCTGTGTAATGCACAATTCCGGGCTGTAAGACTTTTTATATAGACCTATGCGTCCCAAGCGTGCGGTAGATGGGGTGCATATTCGAGGAAGGCTGCTGCAACTCATGAACACATCAAGGTGTTTCGATTAATTGATATTGATTTCCTTAACTCGGTATATGACATAGTAGTGGTGTACATAGTACATAGTTGTGTAGTGTATAGTACCATCGTACATGGTACAATTGTACATGGTACAGTTGTACACGGTACAATTATACACGGTACAATTGTACATTGGACAGTTGTACATGGTACAGTTGTACATGGTACAATTGTACATGGTACAATTGTACATGGTACAATTGTACATGGTACAATTGTACATGGTATAGTTGTACACTGTACAATTATACACGGTACAATTGTACATGGTATAGTTGTACACTGTACAATTATACACGGTACAATTGTACATTGGACAGTTGTACATGGTACAGTTGTACATGGTACAATTGTACATGGTACAATTGTACATGGTACAGTTGTACATGGTACAGATGTATATGGTACAGTTGTACATGGTACAGTTGTACATGGTATAGTTGTACATGGCACAATTGTACATGGCACAATTGTACATGGTACAATTGTACATGGTACAATTGTGCATGGTACAATTGTACATAACGATTGTACAATTGTTTACACCGTGGACATGCGTCACATAGTTAAATCATTGCCAAATACGGGCAACTTTTTCGGTTAGCTGCAGCTACCGGTTCAGACTATCCATCGATATTCTACCGAAGCCCCGATTATTCCGCAGGCCAAGTCCCTTGACTCTGTGCGCTCTCTCGGCTGTACAGACGCGAAATTCCGCGATCTCGGCCGTTCCGAACTGCACGAATCTCACTCGACGCTCAATCTTGAATGACGTTCCGCTCCATTTATTGGCCCCGTGGCAACGTGGAAGGCTGCCAAGATCGAGTTAGCTTTTTGCGAGTGCAAACGCGGCATGGTACACAACGTGTATACCATATCGGCCGGTACAGAAACGTACCGGAAATTGACCGGTCGAAGGGAGGTCATTGGACAATCTTCTCCGGTACTCTCGCTATACACCCTTTACCTTCGTCGCATTCGCCGACCCAACAGCTGAAAAACTGCTGTGCAAAAAAAAAGAAAAAAAAAAAACCGATTGACAAAAAAAGAAGCATGCAACTGGAAAAATATCACACGATTAACTTTTCGTCTGGATTTTAAGAACCACCCCGAGAGTCTAGGGATTTTCACGGATCTCGAGAAAAAAACGATGTATAAAGCTCGCGCAAAGGGCAAACGCAAGATTAATCGAATGTCTGGGATTAGACGCTCAAGTTTTGTTTTACCGGGCGTCGCGACGCCGTTCGATGTTCATTCGTTCTCTCGCCCTCTTTCCCGTGTACTTCTTAACCCCGTCCCAAGTCTCGGGAGAGGGAGCGAGATCTAGGCTATATTCGGAAAGAGCCTTTCGCTTGCGAAATTGTCTCAACGAAGAGCCCGCCGGCTCCACCGAACTTGTTTACCCGTTACTTTATACCTCCGTTTTACGAACCTCTCGGCTATATCCTCGATCCTCTCGAGCTTGCCCCTCTTTACGAGTAGACAAACTCACTGATAGATATTTACGAGGGTCGTAGATGAATGCTCGGCGCATCTCGATCCAGCCTGATTAACTGCGAGAGCCACCGAACGGAAACCCGCGCGCCGGGATAATACAAGATATTGGTCTATATTCCGGCCACAAAGTATCAACTTTGCGAAAACAGTCTCAGCTACAAGTTCCTTGGAGGTTTTTCTTCAAGCCATGGAAATTCGATTAATGGACCGTAGATCGTTTAATTCACTGCGAATTGTTTATATTTCCAATGCGTACGAAGGATAATCGCCAATCGCTTCTATCGTGGATTTTATGGGTGGAATTAAATAGTTCTCCACATAGCGATTCCAACGAGAAAAAAGTGTATCCATTGAGGTATCCAACCAAATTTATTTTCTCTGCTTACCCTGTCTCATTGGCCGTTCCGCTGCAATGTCCCGAGGGAAACTCTAACGATATATTTTTTTTTGTCGGAGGGAGCCTATGTTATCGCTACCGAGCGCCCCGAGCTAAAGTACACAACAAAATCGATTCTGCGCCACCCCGTCAGTTCCTGTGAATGAAAAAAGTATGTAATTGAATATTCGTGCAGCAAAATGATGCTTTTTTCATTTCGGTGATTTGAAATACTAGCGGGCCTCGAATATTGATAACCTACACATAGAAAAAGTAGTGCAATGATATTCGCACCCCGGCAATTTCGGCCACCGTACAATGTCAGAAGCTCGGTCCAGCAGTAAAGTCCCATGAGTCAGGCTATTTGTCGGGCTGGGATGGGCGGTTCCGGCATACCCGGCTACAATATTTGGGGAGTCACCCTTGTTACACTTAATTCACAAATGGTATCGAAATGGGAAAAGAAATAACAAGTTGCTCATTGACCTAAAAGACCTCCGAGTTTTATGACCAAGTGCTTCAGTTTCCCAAAAATGAAACGCACACCGATACAGGATTATCCCCCATCGCGGAATACAATTACAGACTGTCACGAAAATATTCCATGGAACCGATCTTGCCTCAGACTCCGTTGCGCGCATAGTCGTTGTCAATTTATTATAGTCCCACTCGTTCGTGTTTCGGAAAACCGCAGCATCAATCAAACTCGCCGAATATCCCGCGCATCGTATCGCGGTTAACGGAGGATCGGCAGGCGAGCGATGTCCCCCGGGGCTGGACACGTCGTGGTCGATTTATATTATCGAGGGTCCCAGGGACTGGCTGCCGGCTCTCACTATAAAACTTTTAGATTGCTCAACCAACTTAATTGCGCAACACCCCCCCTCAGTGCCGCCACGCGAAGGGTAGCCGAGTAGGAATGCTTTCAAGATTGTCGTTCTCCGACACGTATATAGACAAATATATATATACGAGCACCCCGGGGGAACGGGAGAGCCCGAGCAAATTGCTGCTCCCCGAATTCAAAGGACTCTCTCCCGTGACCTCCCCTCTCGTGTTTCGCCGTGCAGCAATTATTCCCGGCCTAATTACCATACCAAATATGAATTGAAACTGTTCTCACTCGGCGTATCGCTTTGCATCCTGGCGCCGCGTCGCTCTCCGTCCCCGGTCGTTCTATCGGGGTCGCTTATTAGCTCGGTTAGGGGATGTAACACCGGGGGGGTGCGGCGGAGCCGCAGTGACATCTGACGCCTTTGTGGGGCTCGTCGCGTTGCTCCACCTCTGTTTCTCTCTCACCCTTCCGTTCCCCTGTTGCACATCGCAGTCCTCCATTCCAGGGGTATGCACTTTTCGCTCTCGCATCGGCAGTTGGATTCCCATTGCGCGAAACTTCTTCGCTCCTCCGCGCACACCCCCCGCAGAAAAGAATCGCAAATAAGGGGCCGCGTTGGCTGAGTGGACTCGGATGGAAGGCCCCGGGATTTGATTACAGATCGCAGATTGGGAGCTCCGCTGAGGATCGCCGTCGAACGGACTGCGCCGCAGTGATTGCGCGACTCGTCTAATGCCCAAACGCCCCTTATTCGCGTCTTTTTACTTCCCGTCCGAGGACGACTGTGTGCACAGTTTGCGTTACGCGTTACACGATAAATCAACAGCAATAATTTAGCTCGTCGATCCTTCGGAGGGCTCGAGAGAATTTCCTTCGCGCTTCGACGGTGAATCATTCGTTTGCTTTTGTATCGTCCGCTCGCTTCAAATTACGTCGACGCGTAATGGTGACGGTTTCTCGGAAGTGGGGTGGAAAGTTGCGAACGGCAGTTGAGCGAGTGTTCCATGGATTCTTTGTTATCCCGTCGGGACATTCGCCGGGGAATGAGACACACTTTGTACGTGATCTGCAGGGGGTGGGCCGACTACTTTTCGTACGTGCCGGCGGAGATGCGATGCGTCTTCCGGAAGCGCCGGAAGTCTCGATATCCGCGATTCTATACGCTGGACGGAACTATTAGCATAAAAATCCACTAATCCGGGAACTATTACGTATCTTGGTAGTCTCTCCTCGGATACCCTTGCCGGTCCGCCGCTGCGTTCCCGGGGAACTTCCCGACGCGAGCCGCGACGATTTATCGGTCGTGACGTCAGCCGGAGGAAATAAAGAGAGCGGGAGAGAACCTCTCGACATAGCTGTTACACCGTGAGGGATGAGGAACGAGGCGCGGCATCGGCAAAGTAATGACTGCACCGACGAAGGGCGGTGATAAGAGAGAAGTAAAAGAAGAGCCCGCGAGGATGGATGGGCCACAATTCCGCTCGCGATACTTCGCGTATAGATCATAAATAGTCCATTCGAATTCGTAGATGCACGGGATAAGGGAGCCCCGGGGAGGATGGGAGATCCTACGGGAACAGGGTATGAAAGTCGAGGACCCAACCCCCTCGACGGCACAGCCGACTGACATGTACGCGAAGGGCGGCCCGTAACGCCGGGGTGCTTTCGGACCAAGTGCGTGGCGAATGCCTCGTGCGTACGACAATTTTATTATCCAATGGGTCTCTGGGCGTACCGGTTCGCTGAACGGATTCTCGTGTACACAACGCGATGTTGCACACCGTATAGAGTGGGTACACCGATAAGAAATCTCCCTCGATATACTACCGGAGAGACGAGCACACGCGTGCCCTCCGCATCATTTTATAGCAATATTTTTCGTTATCCGTTCAAATCCGACATTGAGTTTCTGGATTCGTTGTGGCGGTGCGAAAGTTGCGAGCGAACGAGCCCGTGGGGTTGGGGGGAGTAAAACGTGCGATTTTCTCTCTGGGGGGTCACAAATAACTTTCCGCGAAACGAGAGTATTAGTCGCTTCGGCTTCATCGCTCTCTCTCTATATCTCGTGTGCACCACAATGTTCAGTCGCTACTCTGTTTTACTTTTTATCTTACTCGTTCGTTTCTTTTTTTTTGTTGTTTTGTTGTTTCTTTTTTACCGTAGCAACTAACTAATTTTCCATTCAGCATTTAATGGGGACCGGATGACGAATACTATAACGCGTTAGTCGAGGAGGGGGAGTGGGGAGAGAAAAAAAATTATACGTTTCATTTGGCTGCGAAGTCGATGTTTCATCCCAAATCCCTCGTTTGCAAGCGATATATAGGCTATCGGGGATTATAAAGCTCTCGCCAGAGCTTTGCATCAGCCAGCGAGCTTTTTTTTTACGGGCCAGCTCATCGGAACACTGTACGATGCGTCCGTAATTTTCTTTTTCAGCCATCCGAAGCATCGGCTTATTGTTCATGCTTAAAACCATACTACGTCGAGAGATAAATATTTTTTCTCGAGGAATAAAACTGGGACAAAATCACCATTCGCATGTTATTGGGAGAAAAAATATTCAGTACACTCTCATGAATTAATAACGCAGTTTTTCGCGTCGAACATATACATCAAGAGAAGGATCTGATATAAATTACCATAAATCTGGTAAAAACTGACAGAACTTTTAGGTACGTGGGAACTGCAGGGACTTCCTGGCAAAATCCCTATTAAACTTGATATATTCTGTTAAAAAAAAATTTACATAAAAAAAATTGTTACTTTAAATTGTCAGCGTTTTTCCACGGAATTCTCAATGTATTCATTTAATTTCGTTTAATCCACTCTAAAATTTAATATCTAAGTTTGTACAAGCAACCAGACACACACAATTTTGCCAAACTGCCTGTTGTAAAAAATTACCATATGGGTTCGGTAAAAATTGCTATGCGTCCTATGAGAATTGCACATATGTCGTTAGTGGCGGCGCTGATGTACCCTGCTTCCCGGTAAAAATGTACCATACGACTTGGTAGTTTTTCTCTCAGTGTAGGGGAGAGCGCGGCAAAACGGGATAACGAGACAAAACGAAATTTCCCAATAACTTTCGGATGGTGGCGATGGTGATACGTGGGGCAAAATGGATTTGAAAATCCGGATGTATCGTTGGGACAAAATGGGACATCCAAAAATTATTGGAAAGTTGAGTTTTGCCCTCACTGTCCCGTTTTGCCCCACTGTGCCATTTTGCCCCGGTCTCCCCCTAAGGCATAGGAACAATCGATGTTTATTCCTTCGCGAAAGTTCAATCCTTTCGGTGAGTCTCGAAAGGATTCAAGTGTGAATCCCATTACCCCTTTCTCCCCTAGTTCCCTGAACCCAGAAGCGTGAGAGATTTGCAGGAATGAATAGTACAAACTTGTAACTCGGTAGGGTACAGGGAGACAGATAGATCGACAGACAGGCAAACGGATGGACGGACGGACAGAGCGTTGGGCCATCGCAGTGTCTACGCCACGGCGATTTATGCCGGTCGAATGAATCGCTCGAACGGGGCGGGAGAGAGGGGTACAGCAGCGCGTACACAAGAGGAAGCGAGTTAGCCATACGTATGGCGAACGGATAACTGGATTGAAATCACGACAGATCAAAAGACTTTCCCGGTGGGAGATCGTAATACCGCCGATGTGCGTTACGCGGACCGGGATTTCAGGCACGATACAGGATCGAAACGCGGCTGGGACATGGGGACGCTAGCAAAGGGGTTGTGGCTGCGATACAGACAGACACATCGAGACAGATCGAGAGCACAGCGCGCGATGGTGAGAGAGCGAGAGGAGCCAATCAGGCAACGAAGAGATAACCGGATTCGCGACTGAGGCACACGGGGACTATCTCGAGCCATCATCACGGACAGCGGCGTAAGGCATGTACGCACAGTGCCAGTTGCGCGCGTCACATCGAGAAAACTCTGTGTCGTGCCGTCTGTGCGGGCCTGCATCAAACGCGGAATCCCCCTCGTCTTTCCTACTTCGTTAAACCGGATTATTAAATAGATTATCCGAGTGTAGCGCTCTAACGAGTACAACAGAAGTCGCGATTATTAGTGGATATATCTGGAAGCTGATATTTTTTTCCAAGACGGTCGTCACGCTGGCAAAGTTGGCTCACGGACCGGTTAAGGGATAGCTGCCGAAAGAAAAAATGTTGAATCCATTTTTCTCCGAAACGATTCCATGAAATGACAAATTCAGGTTATGTTGAGCTTTGGCCCCACCTTAAGGTGATGTGAAATATCAACCGGTAACGAAAACTCTGCCATTTATACAAATTTTTACCAATCTATTGATTATAGTAGATGATTATTTGTATTACAGCAGATGTCCTTAACCTAAAAAACCATAAATCGCAATGGATTTGCAAAAATATTAAATGGTTTGTGCTAATTTTCGAAAATGTACTTACTTATTCAGTTTTTTCAAAGAATAATCCGTAATTTTTGCTCGATTTTGATGTATTATCGCTCATTTTCTTCCTTGAAAAAAGCTCGGTGAATTCACCGTCTAGTTATTTAATAGTATGTTCCGTTTAAAAATTACAGCCGTTTGTTTGTTAAGGAATTTCGTCCACGGATAAACAAAAGACCGTCATTTTTAATTGGAAGATATTATCGAATATGTAGATGGTGAATTCGTAGATTGTCTTTTAAGGAATAGAATGAGCCGTAATACATCAAAATCGAGCAAAAATGGCGAATTATTCTTTGATAGAACTGAGGAATATGTAAAATTAGCACAAACCCGTTAATATTTTTGTAAATCCATTGCAATTAACGTTTTTCTAGATTAAGAACATCTGCTGTAATACAAATAACTATGCACTATAATCAATACGTGAGTATAAGTTTGTATAAACGACTTTAAACCGTAGCACTCACTTGACTATTGTGAAGCGTTCCAACCTCCTTAAAATGTTCCTGGTATTCGCGGTCGCAGTAGCGAGACGGAGAGAGATTCCATCCGAGGTTGCGGGAGATTTTGATTTTTCAATCAGCCATAACTCTTGGTGACCCGGTTCCATCGCCATACTCCTCGTTCACTGGCTCGATCAAGCAAGCAGCTCGCTCGGCATTGGCTTCCATGGAGAAAAACTGGCTCTTCCACCACCGCTTTTCCTCTCGCGCCTACACCTGCAAATTGCACGAAATGCAAGTGGCTAACATAGATAGAAAGTGTAGGGGGACAAGGGGGAGGGAGGGAGCGGTGTGGAGAGCGCGGATCGGGATGCTGTGGTGGCCGACGCCGATCGAGATAAGGGCGAGAGAAAGGAGGGGCAAAGAATAAGGGAGATAAACAGAGGACTAAAAAGGGGGTACGTGAAAGAAACGGGTAAAGGGACAGCACGAAGATTCGCGAGGGGGATAAGGACAACCGGTTCCTCGTTGTCCGATCTGCAAACCCATCTTTTTTTTTCATTCCCTTTTTTGGCCAGCGAGAAAAACCGTTCTTGCTTCTCTATGCCGCTCCGGGCGCGCCGTTCCGTCTCTCCGCAAACCATTTTCGACATATGCAAAGGGCGTGAGCGCTATATCCATCGAATTTTCACGCGACAACTCGATTCCGTTAACGAAAGGAGTCCCGCTGCGAGAGCTGCCGGCGCGTCGAATCGAAATTCCCTCCCGTAAGATAAACACACAGTAGTTGTAGTTACTATCAAGATTCAATAGGAGTGTGTTGCACTCTCGCTCGAGAAAAGGAGAAGCAAAATAACAAAAAAAACATACACGAAGACACGGACGCACAATCTGGCCGTTTTCGCGGGCGTGTCCGATTGCCTCGGGGATGAACATGAATCGATTCAACGAACCGAGATAAAAAGAAGGGTCACAGCATTCTATTACTTTTCCCCTTGGTCCGTTGATTCGACACCTGGATCTCTGAATGCACGGCCGATCCGTTCCTCGCGTCGAACGAAAGGGTCCACGTGTCCCTTTTCGCAAAGTATTATGTATAGATAGAAATTTTATTGGTACTGGGATAAATCCCCTAAGTACCATTGCAGTTCGGAAGGTTATAGTAGATTTGTCTTAGTCTGAGACAGTAGAACAGAGTGTGTTACAGAGTAGGGTAAAAGTGGGGAATATGGCCCGGTCCATACATCATTGATTTACGTGTTAATCGAAGTGGGCCGTATTCACCACTTTTACTCTATGCGTCGTATGACAGTTTCAAGCGCAAGATCGTAATAAGAAGCGGATAAAAGACAGACAGGAAACCCGCTGCAATATGGAGCAAGCGAAGCTAGTAAAGTACAGAACGATGTAAGAGGGATGTAAGTGCTATGGATAATAGCCATGAAACTTGACCATTAACTGTTACTATAATATTATGCTAGTAACGTGTGAAAGCATGGATCTCGTACAGAGATCGGTGATCGTTGATCGTCAAAGATCGGACGTACCGAAATCGATCTCTTACAAAGATTGTCACAAAGTACGATGTACGACATGATTTTTTACATTGTCGTTTGGCAGATCGGCGAGTGAAAAAAAAACTTTCCCTTGTCGGTTAATACTGTTGTAAACGAGCCGTGTGTCGGAAATTGGGTCGTTCCCCGTTGAAAATGCAAAGGAAAACGAGGTAAAACACGCGATAGTGGGTGGGTACCGACAGAACACGTAATCGTGAGTCGAGTTGAGCGCGCCTTCTACCAAGAGTTACGTATGGTTATTATACTACGTTATAGATCTTCGCATGCCACTATGTGTGCCAGGCGGATGGGTACATATAGCAATGCGTGTATTTACATACGCGCTGCCAGCCAGCTGCGTTTCCTGCCTCGGATCCGACGCTTGTGTGTGCTCAGCGAGGCTGACGCGCGATTACGTAACGCAATTAATTTCCTAGCGGCAGGCACACCGTCTCTCTCTCTCCCTCTCCCACTGAACGTTTTTCTCCCTCCCTCAATCTCTTTCACACTGTTACACGTGTTCGGTTTCGACGCTTTGTGACTGGAAAATTCGCGCATTGCGAAGCTCGCGTTTCCGCCGCGACTCCCTTTTTTTGTACCAAGAACGTTGGGATATTCCATGCGGTTCTGTGGAGAGATTGGAAAAATCGACAGCGAAGAGGGGTGGAGAACGGAAGTGCGGAAGAACGGCGCGATAAGGACAGCGATGGGGAAGAAAAAAAGAGAAATGTGCTTGTGGTCGCAGTAAGAGATAGGAATAATGGTGAAATCACGAGAGAGGATAAAATAGTGCCGAGGTTTGAGTCGTTTCGCACCTATACACCAGGCTAGCCCCAGTGGTCGGGAATTAAATTCTAATTCGACGTCGGACGCCTTGAGGCGCTTTCGCGTTGAGAACCGTGCGCGAGATCTACAACCCGAGCGTTGGCTGACGGAAAAAGGGACGAGTTCTCTCCATCTCGCGTTCTTCCTTGCCTCTCGACCATTAATCTCTCTTAGTCGGAGCGTGGTCGGTAGTGCGAGAGCTAGACTACCGGCAGGCTTCCGGCAAAAACGGCGAACGAGCTGCCCGCGAGAGGTCCTAGGTAGCAAAATTGACAAAGAACTCCACTGCGAGACCTTGCAGCATCCCTTCCAGGCCTGCCAGCGTACGTCGCTGCTGGACCCTTTCACCGTACTGCCTCTTATACATTCGTCTCTCCCCCCTCTCGCCGAGATGAAAGATGAGCTTGCCCGGAATTGAGATACCAACGAAATCAACTTCTCGACCACTCACCAATCGCTATCTCAATCTGCCGACATTCATGGTACTCCTTGCGCTCTTACTTCTTTTTGCTTTCTCATCACATACGAAGCACGTATGGAGAGAAAGTGGTCCAATCAGAAACAAATTGAATTAGCAAATTATTGTCTGCGGATATGTCTCACATGTCCTAGAATACAAAAGAAGCATTTCCCATTTGTCTTTTACTTCACCTTAATTGTGAAAAAAATTATGAACAAATAGTAAAATGGTAAAATTATGAATAATTACAGAAAAAAAATTGGTAAATAACAATAAAAATGTTGTTGCTTTTCAAAGGTTATTGCAATACAAAACAAATTAAACTGTCGGATTAATGTCTAGAGATATTTTTCACATGTCCTAGAATACAAAAAAACGCGTTTGCCCATTTCTGTCTGGAATTGTACCAAATAGTAAAATGGTACAGTTATAAACAATTACCAAAAAAGAAAAACGCACAGTAACAATAAAATGTTGTTGCGTTTCAAAGGTTATCTCGTTGAGAGCGAACATAAACTATGCAGGCGTCAAAGTTGCGTCGCTTGGCCGGTCGAGCCGATAATTCGATCGACCTCGCGACGACAAATCAATCGATCGGTCTGTCCACCGACTATCATCGTCAACCGTAAACAGTGCAGCGCCGCGATTTCAACCGAAGATTTCAGCGCACCGTCACAAACGCGTCGCGTCGCTCGTGAGTCAGAACTCATTATCCGTGACTCGCCGCTCGATCGACACACCATCCAGATTATTGTGCATTGACAGCAGATACGCTGTAGGTTACTCTCTTCGATCGCACAAACGTGATCATCCGCCGACAGCCTTGCGCATTATCATTGCACGCCTCGATTGCGAAGCAACCACTTCGTGTCTTATCGCATTTGTCGTTCTCAACAAATATCCTTATGTATTTCCGCCAGTGACATCAGATCCAATTACGTGACACTTTGAATGAAATTCACGAACGTAATATACGCGAGAATCTTAAGACTGTTGAATCACTCATTTCGATGAGTCGTCCGGAAGTTCACATTTTCTTATTCATAGAACTCGCGGGATGCCAAAGAAGTAAAAAAGTTGTTTCAATTCTACTCTGAATTCGTACAATTTCATACCGGATTGAAACGATAACATGTCACCTTGACAGTCTTACTGTCGTTGTTTCAATATCACATGGAATTGTAAGAATTGAAAGTAGATTTGAAAAGAACATTTTTTTTCTTCGGCAGCCCGCGAGCGAATTTTTTTTTGAGTGTATGCATCACGGTTTCTAACGATTGCGTTTTTATTATCTGTTTCAGGTAAGAATTTGATGACCAATTGGGGGTCGTTTGGTCGCAGACCGAGGGCTTTGAATTATTGCCGCACAGCTACCCTCGCAGCAGCCCCACAATACGTACGTAACATTAGAAATAGTACACGTGACGCAAAAGAGCGCGTGTCCAACCTGGTGGGGCGTCGCGAGTGAATCGCGAAACTGGACCTCCGGACGATGGGTGCAACGGGGGATGCGCTTGGGTGTGTCCTGTTCGCGAGCGGAGGGTTCATACAACACAAACGGACGAGCGGACGTGGGGTGTACAAACCGTAAATCGTGCCACGATAAAACGGCCACGGCGAGGCTCGTTTCGTGGCCTAGTATCGCCGGGGACTATTGTGTTCCCTGGGCAAAATGAGCTTCCCTCTTGATTTACGATTATATCCCTCGATGCCGCTGCTGTGCTCATAGTCGCAACCATTGCCCCCTGCACGCTCTGGCCCACGGAAGATGGTCCGGTATTAGTAGTCGCAGTGGCATCACAACTATTATACGCGATGCACCGTCGCTTTTCCGCTCGCGAGTCGCGTCCCTTGACGCGGCGACGCCGGGGGTATTTATTTTCTAAATACCACGCTTCAGCCGGTTTGATTAATCTGTAACGCTCGGGGGTCATCAGCTTCCTCGGAGCTAAACGAGTCAACACTTAACTAAAATATCCGTCACTCAAGTAAAATTCGCTTGCGTGCTGCCAAAGAAAGAAATTGTTATTTCAATTCTACTTTCAATTCGATAACATGTCACCTTGACAGCCTTGCCATCGTTGTTCAAATTTCATATGCGATTGTAAGAATTGAAAGTAGAAGTGAAATAACAAAAATTCTTTGGCATGAGTGAAATTAGGACCGGTCATGTAATTATAAATTCGGTATTTCCGCGCAGTGACGGAAACTGCTGCGACCTCTACCTCAAGATGCTAGGGTAAATTATTTCCAGACACCGTCGTCAACCCCACGTCTCAGGACAGCAAGTTGTCAGGAGCACTCGAATGCCGGAACGGTCGCGATGGCAGGTTTCCTTGCCCAACGGGCCGGACAGGAATCCGATTGTCGTCTCAGTACCCATCGAATTGACAGCACCCACCCAGATTGCGATACGCTGGATGTTAAATAATCGTCCATATTTTTGTTCATTGAAATTGAAATTGGCGGTCGGTAAAATAGCGCTACAAGAGAACTTCGATTATGCGAATGAATTAGATTATTTTCTATTGTTGCCTTTTCTCAAAAGACGAATGATATAGTGCCCGGAAATTGGTGCAAGCACTTATATTGGTGGACCAATAGTCGGACAATTCGAGATCCGACTATTGGTCCGAGGTTCGAGGTAGTTTAGTCAGATTTCTATGTAGCTTATCTTCAGTAGTCTTTCGCATAAATATCATTTATTCATTAATGTAATTAATAAATGGCAAAGAAATTCTTTCAGTTAACGTAACCAGAATACTATAATTAAGTTTTTTCACGGATCCCGGCAGTGACGGACAAAAGAAAGGTCTCATCGAAAGCGGATATCACGCCAGCCCCAGATGAGACTTTTCTTTTGACTGTGAACACCCGCCCGGTTTAGAAAAGTTGATTAAAGTTTTTGTTACCGGCCCCGGTATTTCACATGCTCTCAATATGAACTACTGGTTCATCAGAATTCTTGAAATCTATGATTGTGCGAAACATAGGGTCGTGTCGAAAAACCGCGTCCGTAGATTGGTACATTTGGACTCTTTTGTTATTTATTTGCGTAATTAAAAAATATGTATCTTTTTGTAATTAATCGATTCGTCTTGGAAACTAGAAACTATCAGCTTGACATCGGCTTGACTATCAACTTGACAAAAAAGTAGTTCTTGATCTATTAATAATTACTGGAATCTGAGGATGCTCTTAATCGTCCGAGCATTGGTAGCTTTATCTTATAGACACGCGATAGAAGCTTGATCGCACTTGCAACAAAGTTGCACTCGACGATCAAATTACATCTAAATTTCTCGCTATGGTTCGGATAATTGAAAGTATACAGTCAGTGGCAGTTCGAATAATGGAGGGTTCACATAACAGAGGCTCGAATAATCGAGATTCTGTCTTGGTCCTTTGATGAAATTGAACCTTGCAATCGAGTCATGCGTTGCGTTGATTCTTGCTCGCTCTTCCTCCCAATTTATTCCTAATATCTGGGGCGTCGTTCCGTATAGCAGGTGCGTCGACGTATATTGTGACCCCATGGCGACAGCCTTGCTGACGCATTGGACTGCCGCCTCGTGGATTCAAGATCATCCATAACTGCTGTAAGAACCGATTTATTTTAAAAGCCGTAACCCACTGGCTATCCACGGAACGCTCCTTCCTTATTCAACCGGAAGGTCCTAACCCTCGCGCTTCGACATGGGGTTTTCTGCCCTTCTGTTTCCTGGCGGTCAATGTATAGCCGGGGTGGCGAGTAGCTCGGCCGGAACAGCATGGGAGCTACTGTACGAAGAGAGAAAGTTAAAATAAGAGGGAGCGACCAGCCAGAGGCGTTAGCCCGGTACGGTTACGTCGGATACGTCGCCATCCCTGAATCGCTTTAATAGAGAGCTCTCAAAATGTCGTAAAATCCCGACACCAAAATCCACCCTTGGCTTCCCGACGGTCTTGTCTCTTCCTTCTCTTCCGACCCTCATTCTCCCCTCGCTGGCCTTACACGCTTCCAAGAAACCCTCGGAATTTCCTCGGCCACGTTATCGTTGCGATGGGGACCCTCTCGGCCGTTCGAGCGATATGAAAAGCTCCAACCCGCACGGGGATCGAAGAAATGAATTCCGGTTCAATCAGGTCCTTTCGGTACTTCGCCTCCTCATTCCTTCCGTGTGTACGTACCGAGCTCAAACGGGTACCTTTTTGTCATGAATTTTACATCTTCTCCGACGAACATTCTCAGATGTTTACTGGGTTTTCGGTAACACTTACCATCTTTGCAAAGCAACAAGTCCATATCATAACGAATCTGAACCTCTGCCCAAACTCCAGTGTAGGGACGATATAAGATGTTGTTCCAACAGTTAGAGTCGTGAGCTTCTTTCAAATCGGGCAAAGTTGTTATCCATTAGTATTCGTGTTTCGGTGCAGTTGTATATTGTGAAGATTTAAACATCCCTCACTTTTATCATCGTAAAATGAAAATGAAAATATTAACTTGAGGCTGGAATTCAATGTGCCGTTGATGGCGCGCAATCGAATATTTAACGGCGATATTAAGGTAGTACCAGCGGATAGCCTGAGCCCACGTGAGTTCAGAGAGAATTGCGAACACTTCTCGACGGGATAAAAATCTGAAAAAATCAAGCACATGAAAGGTACTGAAAAGATTGATTATGCATAATAATAATTTCAAAATGTTATTAACAAACCAACGAAAAAAAAATTTTGAACAAATCCCGCGTCAACGTAACTTTTCGTTCATATAAAAACGACTTGTTAATGTTTTTGAATACGTACGAATTTTTTCAGAATGTTGTGTAATTTTTGAAAATGACTTTTTTTTATTAACTAAACACGCGATCTTCAAAAATTACAAGAAATTCTGAAACAATTCATACGTATTCAGAAAAATTAACAAATCGTTTTCATTAACAAAAAAGTTATGTTCCGGGTGATTTGTTGGGAAATTTTTTTTTGTTAGCTTGTTAATAACATTTTGGAATTATTATTATACAAAATTAATCTTTTCAGTACCTTCCATATGGTTGATTTTTTTTCAGATTTTTATCTTATCGAGAAGTGTTTGCAATTCCTCTCTCAATCCTCTCTGAACTCTGTCCGCTAGTACTACCTTAAATAGACGAGAACGCCACATCTTTACCGAGTAACATCTACAACCGAATACGGACCTCTGCCCAAAGTCTAGTGTAGGGACGATAGAAGTTGTTCCAACAGTTCGAGTCGTGAGCTTCTTTTAAATCGGGCACGGTTGTTATCCGTTAGTATTCGTGATATATTATGGTGCCGTTGTATATTATGGAGATTTAAACATCCCTCGCTTTTATCATCGTAAAACGAAAATGAAAATATTAACTTGAGTCTGAAATTCAATATACCCCCGAGTAATCGAGTATTTAACGACGATATTAAATAGACGCGAAAGCGTCGAAATGGATTTTCATCACGATGTACAACGCGTCCTCGTGTATTCCACTATGGACGCTAATTATAGAAAATTTGATTTATCACTCATCGTCAAAGCCCGAGACAGACAGATCAACGAAACAAACATTCTTTTCCCCCGTTAATGCGTATAATAAAGAATAACGAAGAAATAATGAAAAAAATCCGATGCGTAGCAGACGAGGCAGGCAGGCAGGCGGAAATGTGGGCGTCGCGGGAAAAGTGTACCCAAATGAAAAAGCTTCAATTTGTTGAATTCAATATCTATGCCACCCACACGTGCCTTTTTGTCCTTTCACACTCTCACTCGCCTTCTTCCTTCTTCTCTTTTAT
This sequence comes from Ichneumoninae sp. B BG-2022a, assembly GCA_030522725.1. Lineage (NCBI taxonomy): Eukaryota > Metazoa > Arthropoda > Insecta > Hymenoptera > Ichneumonidae > Ichneumoninae sp. B BG-2022a. The sequence continues at coordinate 32,336 of JAPYZD010001124.1, read as the reverse complement.
GCCGCTTTCCGTTCTCCCTCGCTCTCCGTTTCACCGTTATCGCGATTCATGAATCGCGAGAGACCAACTCGGCTTCCAATCAATGCGGCACGTTCTCGTCGATATATTTCACTCGGAGAGAGTTGCACTCGGTCCTCCCTGCGTACAGCCGGGCGTAGTCCCACACCAACGGCAATAAGGCACCGTTGCTGACTGATGGTGTCGCTACGTCGGGGACGGGCCATTCCGAGGATTATTATAATACGCCGTTCCTTTGTGTAATCGTCGACGCGATCTTTTGCGGGACCATTCTTCCGGCCCGGGTTTCTCTCGTCTTCCAATAGTTTCCCGTCGAGCCTGACGTTATCGAACGTTTCGCCGGAGCCACGGCGCACGCTACGATTCCCTCCGGTTTTCCACTCATTGTACCCTCCGGCTGAAAGCCTCCCGGAAGCTGACCTCACCCTGCTGCGGTCGCATAAAAAAACCTTTGAGAAATTACGATGGCTGCAGGATTGAAGATCAAATGAGCGACGCGCTCGTCCTTTCAGACAGCGCGGAAAATGCGTTTCGGGGACGATTGCCATTTTTACCTTTTTTCGCTATCGCGAGGCTATTTTTCGACCTCCTGTTCATTATGCTCGCGACATATAGATGTGTAGGTACATGTACGTTAAAAACTTGGAGCAGCGACACACAGCTTGTTCAAGAAACGCGGTACACTGCCCTTCACTGTTAACAAACTTCGTATGGAATTTAAAGTACTGGACTGGAAGTTTTTATGCAAGAACTTGCATAATGAATTTCATGTATAATTGTGATGAAAAAAATGAATGTTCAGTGTATTAAACATTTTAGGAACACTTTATTTTTAAGAATTTACTTTCATTTAGTTAGTAGAAAGTATTTTAGTTTTTCATGACAGTTGTACATTAAATTTAATGTATCAATTTTTGCACAGAAATTTCCAGACCGGTATATCAGATTTACAATTTTTTTACAGTGTTATATCATATCTATATGCATTGAGTAAGAGTAATGATCGACGCGATCTTTCGCGGAGCCATTCTTCAGGCCTGGTTTCTCTCATCTGCCAATAGTTTCCGTCGAGCCTAACTTTATCGAACGTTTCGCCGGAGCCACGGCGCATACCACGATTCCCTTCGGTTTTCCTCTCATTGTACCCTTCGGCAGAAGGCCCCTCGGATGCCGACCTCACTCTGCTGCGGTCGCACAAAAAACTTTTGTGAAATTACAATGGCTGCAGGACCGATTATCAAATGTGAGATGCGCTCATTCTTTCAGACAACGCGGAAAATGCCTGCCGTGGACATTTTGCAATTTTTACCTTTACCAATGTCACGAACCTTTTTTCGTCTCGTGTTCATTATCCTTCCGACATATAGATATTTGTATGTATATGAAAAATATACGTTTAAAAGTTGGAGCAGCCACACACAGCACGCTCCAGAAACGTTGTGCACTATCGTTATACCATATTCCGTGCAACTCCGTCACCGAGTTCCCGCTCCGCTGTGCTCCTGTTGCTCCGGCACATGCGAGAGAACAAAGTGAGATTAAGGCCGATAAGTCGACCCGCGAAGAGTCACGACTTGCCTTCCCGCAAGCACGAACGTTTACACTCGCGCAATAAACCATACCGTCGCGACTATTCAATTTCCCATTGCCGCGGCATTCGGCATGCAACGTTTTAAAAATAAAATTTCACGCACGTAAATTTTTTCCTCTCTTTTCTTCTATTCCCCGTTGTTCTGCGAAAGCTCACCTTTGACCAGGTCTCGAGGGAACAGTTTTTGTCTCTTCGTGTCGCAGAGTGAAATTACACGGTTGGAGCCGAAGGGATAATCGGACGGAAAAAAGAAGGAACAGCGAGCGATTCTGTTCGTTGTCACTGTTTTACCATGTGGCTGAATCTCCGGCAACGTTTATAAATACACGTGCTTCTTCGGCACTGGGGAGTGAAGTGCTGCCGGTACTTTGGTTCATTACAAAGCAAAGCGTACAGAGTAGTGTACGGACGCGGTGTCAAGTTGTCGCTTCAAAAAATGAGCCGACGAGTGTGCGTTTTACACAGCGCGTGATGCAGCAAGAGCTCTACGCAACAGTTTGCCACGGAACTGCAAGCAACGCACTCAGCGAAGGTTTTGCTGCGGAAAAAAAATTTAAAAATATAAAAGGTTACACGGAACGTAAAATGTACGCCGCGAAACAGGCATGCGCGGCTCAGAGCACGGTAAAGGGTAAAACCGTGAAAACCGTAAGGCTGGAAGTTCCATTTCCAGCGACAGTGCCGGTGACAGTCGGTTGGCTATTTGGATAGCCTGAACCGGACGAGGTTTGAAGAAAAATAACAAAACATTGAAATAAAAAACCTTAGCTTAAAAATTCTTAATGCGCAAAGAGCGTATAATAATTTTTACGTCTGGGAAAAAGTCTGTGACGCACTAGTGGTTTATCGAATTCTTGTATTCGAGTTCCCCATCTGCATCGGAGAATCTTTCCCCGGTCCATAAAATTGTCTCATGCTTGCTGCGGATTAAGGGTGCAGTTGCCTTTCTGCGGGCATTTTGAGGTGTCTAATCACGAATTAGTTTGAAGAAAATATTCGTGTTTATCGCAATGAAACTGAGCGAATATTTTTATTGATATTATTACGTAATGCAGGAATTTTTTTGTCGCACAATATTGAATCCTTAAGGTGGTGTAAGCTCCACTGTGGGGCAAATGCTTTACGACTTGCACCACGATTGCGACCATTCTAATGATCTGAAAATTCACGTATGTGTGTAATCAGAAGACCGGTTTCTATCTTCTGAACTACGATTGTTTTTTTCTTTTTAAAAAAGTTTTTTTGTAAAACTTATTGTTTCCCTACGTATCTTAATTTTCAAATTTGAAAGTCGGTCGTTTGTGTCAATAAAAATATTTACTGAGTTTCATGGCAATACACTCAAAAAATTTCTTTGAAAAATTCCTGACAATAGCCCTGAAAACACAAACAAAAAATAGGCGATTCTACTCTTAATAATTTTTGAGCCGGTATTTTATGTTCATGCAAAATTTCAATGTTAATTTTCGTTCTTTACAATTCGCCACATTGCTTTTCCACTTTACTCGCCACTGTCGTCAGTTCGGCCCCGCTTCGCGACAGTGCGCCAGTCATCCGCAAATGATATTCCGAGCGTCCGGCTGGTTTATGCGCCATGTGCAATATATCCGTGTCGCGCGTGCGAACGCAGTCATATCACAATACATGCAGACGAATGGTGGCTACACGCGTATTTCTCGAGTGCACTGTACGGTAACCGTAACGTAACGCGTGAAATGGCAGTAGTCACGGCAGCATACGTAAGGCACACGCGTGACAAACGTGTATTACTCTCCTCTGCGTAACCGCCACGTTATATGTTCGCGGGGTTTAGTACGTGTGTGTAAAACCATTTACGATCCGTCTACGTACTTGTCGGTGCGTCCGCGCATTTCCGTGAATCCACAAGCTCGAAGGATTCGTCTCCTCATCTCGCGGTATCTTTCTTGAGAGTAAGTTCTAAAAAAATATATAAATATTCATATATATATCGAAGCTGGGCAAAGTACCAAAAAATACTTCAAGTAACAAAGTACCACAAGTACTTGGAGTATCAAATACTCCTTGCAGTTGAAGTATTTGTCAAGTACTTTTCGCAATTAGGTTCGTGGCGTTAAGCGTTATGTAGGCTTTAAAAAAAGGTGCAATGTAATTTGCATATGGCTTCCTCATTTATTAACATTTTGCACATAGCTTTCTCTATAAGAAACTTCGTTGATCGATTTTGACCTTTTCGTAAAGGAAGCTATGCGTAAAAGTGCAATAAATGAGAAAGCCATGTGCAACTTAGTTTGCACCTGTTTTCATAACATTAACAAATGTTTACATTCCATAAAACTTAAACGGCTAAAATTGACCGTAAAATGTATTGCAAAAAATCACTAACTGACATTTTCGCTATTCATCGTTTTGAGACTATTTTAAATCTATTTTTCACTTTTTTTTATAAAAGAGAAAGAATCCTTCAAGAATTCATAATTTTTTAAAAATAAAATGCTTTAAAAATTATAGTTATTGAAAAGTTTAGACAGATAATAATATATTAATAGGATTTCCCTGTGCCCTTCTGCGAATGCGGCACAGTAGGGGGTTAAGTCGACGGCCGACACAATCGAGGGGAGGGGAGATGGGGTGTGTAACAGGGGAAACACCCCGTATAGGTGGAGCACATATAAAAAATAAATAAACGATAATTACATATTAACAGACCCAGGAGGTCATGTCACTCATCGAATATCTATAATGCGGGAGTGTATTCAAAAAAGTACTTGCATTTGGTACTTGAAATCGTAAAAAAAGTACTTCAAGTACTGCTCAGTTCTAATATATATACACATCCCAGTATAGTCTGGACAGGGTGACAGTGGCGTTAAATAAGCGTAGGTAGCGAATTCTCATTCCCTCGCCTAGCTGCTCGCTTCCATAAAAATGTAAAACGGCGTTATTTATACGGTATACTCGCGCGTGTGGGAAACCCGCACACGCATCGCGCGCACCTCGAGCTCACGCGTTTAAACTGCGGGACCTGTACAACCCGGGAGAGCGGCGGGGGAGGGGGAGGGGCACCAAGCCCTTGACAACCTCTATTCCTCGTATATCCACTTTCCCCTCCACGAGAGTTTTCTGGCCATTGTGACGATATCTACACTTCCGGTTTAGCGTACCGGGGGTTCATTGTTGTCAGCCGGAAAGTGGCGGTTGAGGGGGAGAGAGTGTCGACGTGTAACGCTTTCCCGCGTTGGGAACCCCGGGCTTACACGGGTTCGCTATATATAGCTATATATATATTCAAAAAAAAAAAGAAAAGGGTAAATGCGTACACGCATTACACTGCATACAGGCGCACAGCTTGAAGTACGACGGCGACCCTCTCTATACCGGCGTATAAGCAATAATGGTACCGTGCTGACGCCCGGAGTAGATATTTACAGGAAGTTACAGGATGTCTCGCCAGTCTAATCCACTGCTCGCCGACTGGCGCCAGAATCGGCTTGGTTTACGCACCGAGGATGTACGCGCATACACATTGTATACGCACAATTATCTCCGGCCTCGTGAGTCATATTATGAGCTTGTAATCCTGGCATATTCGTACAGAACGGATACTCGAGGTCGACGGACCGGACGTTAATGGACGACCGCTCATGGCGCAGCCGACGAGTCGGTGTGCCACGCTCAGCCGGTAACAGCGCCGGCATCGCCCGGAAACAGCAAAACAATAATTTTTGCGCTGGTAATGGCTGCCGGACAAGGTCGCGATTTATAGGACTGTGCGCTTGCCCGACGGAAAGCGAGAGAGACGCGGTGAGAGTCACAGAGTCCTGGCACCGAAATGATACTACGGAATTGCGACGACAAATTCCGCACCTTCCTCGATGAATTTTTGCCCGCCCCACTCGTTCCCATCCCTCCGTCCATCGCCGACCTTTCGTTTCGCCCCCTCACGCGCTGGAGGATCGGCGAAGGATGACATTGTTTTTTATTCTCCGCCCTACTCTCTCGTTACCCCGCTCGAATTACGGTGACCCAGTCGGGACGACCTGGGTAAGTCGAATAAATCGCGACTCACCGCCTTGCCGCGGTGATAAGTCACTTCTTCGGACTTTTATTCAATATCTCCGGCCGTCCTATTCGCCGGGTTGTATTTTCGCGTTTGGACGTCTCCGCCATTAGGTAGAGTTTCATTTCGTTGCAATTTAACGTTACGTGTCGCGGTACTTATTTGGCTCGCGGGGGATGAACAGCATCGACGTGACGTTCAACTCCGCACCGCAGAGCTGCGCGGGTGTCGACGTATCAGTTCCAGGTGGCCTCACGCGTTTGCTTGGCCGTTGCACCTATGGCGACATCGTAAATGCGCGAAACGACCGTACGATTGTAACGCGACGAGGACGAGGTCAGAAACCCCGGACACTCCGGGCTGAGAACTATGGAGACGGTAAACCGTTCGCCACTGACGTGCAATGAAGTAATTTAACGGAGCGAGCAAGGCTTGTCGGCCGAAGGTAATCGTTGGAAAACCTTCATCCATCGTTGTTTGCGAAATTGTCGAGGATCTATTATTTAGCATCACGCAAGAGGGGATGAGATTCGTTACGGCAGCTAGAAAATTCGATACGCTTCGTCCCTCGCAATTTTGAATTTTCAGCTGTGGAGAAGGCAATGGTATGACCTCCGAGGTCCCCTGCAGGGACTGGAACTCCGGAGGATAAAAGCTCGAGGGTGGGAGGGTCGCGGTGGGTGGCAAAGGGTTCGCGCTTGCGGCGCGGCTGCAGGGGTGGAGCCGGAAGTCGCTCGAGAGCTTTACGAGGGCCGATGGTACTCTATATATACACACTGTAGTACACACGCGCGTTGTCACGCGTCCTCAAACTTAATGCCCTCGACAAAACATAAACTATGCGCCAGCGCGCACCCTCTCACGTGCATGGAGAACTCCCAATTCACCCGTCGTTCGTTCTTTGATGCCCGGGCTCTCTCGCTCTCTCGCTCGGGATTTGGTTAATCGGCGCGTACACGTACAAGCGTCAGGAACGGCCGGCCGCCACTGCCGAGCTTTCAACATCGGTGTACTAACTTGTACAGTCATTTGTAACGCGGACGCACAGATGGTTTCGCCACCGATGCGTGCCAGTTCTAATGTTGCTCGCGTTTGTCCGCGTCCCCGACGAATTACCGAAAGCAAAGAGCCTCCGGCCGCAATTATGCGACCTGGCATTCGCCCGAATTCGCGACTGACCGCACGCGCGAATAGCGTCGACTACGCTTCAATTCGTGGACACGCGAACCGGCAGTAACCATGAGCGAAGTCCCGAATTAATGGCATTCTGCGAGTTTCTCATTCGATTCCATGACCAGCTTGCGCTTTCGTAGGGACGATTTTTCCTTTCTTGTTATGTGGAAACGTCTTTAGAGAGACATTCTGATCATCAACAAGCGTTACGGTCAAAGTTTTCCCGGGCAAGATATCGAGCAAGATACTCAGTAAGATATTGAGCAAGTTTGTACTTTTTGAAACAACTTATTGTCCACAAACTGCCACAACCTTCTAATTGTTAATTTTCCGATCGCTGAACAAACGAGTTTGTAACTTATTTAACAACATTACTTTTACGAAACTTTGTATTCCGATTTTACAAAATTATTTTTTACTATGTATTGAGCAAGTTATACAGTAAGATATTGAGCAAGTTATTCATTACGATATCGGGCAAGTTATTCAGTAAGATATTGAGCAAGTGATTCAGTAAGATATTAAGCAAGTTATTCAGTAAGATATTGAGCCAGTTCTTCATTAAAATATTGAGGAAGGTATCGGGTATTGAGGAAGGTATTGACGAAGTAGGATGTCGGGCACGATATTCTTCCATCCCACATGGGATATGTTCCATGTAGTGATTCTAAAATAATACTCGTACCGCAGCTACTTTGTGCCGCGTGGGCGAGGGTTGCTGGCGATTTGTAAGAACGCTTGCGAATCGTATGCAAATTATCATGCTCCCGTGTAATCACCGTGGCAGCCAATAAAATCTCGTGTCTCACTCTCATTCAATTTAAGTTACCCTACCGCGCAGGGCGATAAAAATGCTTACAAATGAGAGTAACGAATGGATATGTCTATACGCGACCGATAATATGTAAATTTTTCGAACATTATGCTCCGCGCATAGTTTCCGCGTTATAAAATATTATATGTACACGCTAAAATTGATTGCGTTGCGTGACGACGGTAAACCGCGAATATCATTCTGTCGTTTTTATTCCTCGTATACATCGTACGCAAGAAATATTATTAGATCGATGAGCCATGGAGAAATAATTCACAACTACAGTAATATACACGCTGTGCCGCGTCTCCCTCGTGGGTTTAAACAACCTCATAAATCTGCGAGAGAGCTCCATGAAATTCTAGATGCTCTCTTTCTTCTCTCTTTTACTCTCAGTTCGACCTCAGTCTGTGTATATATTCATAATATCATATATGTATACGAGCCGGAGGGTGCTTCGCGCGCACGAACACGCGAAACGCGTGCGGATTTCATGCAAATTTCACCTTTTCCACCTAATAAAATTCGACTTCGGGCCGCTGCTTCTGTTGGGTTGAAGTCGCGCAAGAAACGGCACTTATGAACCCACACTGCTTGCTTACGTTTTTTCTTTCTTCTTTTTTGTCCGTCTTTCACTTCTCTTTTTCTAGCGCGGCTCTCGTGCCTCACGGCGTTGAGCCCGAGAAGCTCCGAGCAGCGGCAGCTGCGTAAACAGATTTTACTTAGGATATAATGCGCCCGAACGGGGAATGCTCGAAGCGGCCGTTCTCGTTGAATAAAAATTTCTTGAACTCTTGGAATGGCTCGTTGCCTATTCCAGGCAATAAAATAGAGCAATGCAAAAATGGGCGTCGGCTTTCTATCTCGGTATCACAAAATTGGATACCCGCTTTTGCCATTCCGCCAATGTTAGCTTGTCATTTCTGTAAACGTATTCCTATCGAAGAGTCAATAGGATGGCATTCTCGTAATGGGAGTGTCACACTTAATTCCCTAATTATTATTAAAATTTACAGAAGAAAAGTGTAACCACGTGAACATATGCAGCGCATTCTAGCCAGTGACTAATCGTATTGAAATGAGAAAAAAAAAATAACAACAATCTGCATATTTAACTGAAAGAGTATCTTGCATTGGACATTTTGAGGTTTCCTTTGATGCTCATCCATAAAATAATATTTTTTTTCTAGAACAGGACAAAACTAGTAGGTCTTCGTGTATCTCTTACGCTATTCTCTAGCAATTACGATGTGCTGGTGCTGACGGAACCAAGGCTTGACTCACTGGTAATCTCTGCTAAACTTGGACGTGATAAATTATCTTACTATCTTACAAACAATGAGCACAACAGCAAGATTGTGCACCTTACACTTTTAGACTCTTAGGTCCTCTTAACTTTAGACGATAGTAGCGTTGTGAACATTTTGTATGGCTTGCTAGCACACTGTACACTTCTCGCATATGTCCATATTGATGCAAAAAAGACTCGTGTCCCGTGTACTATAATAATAAATAAATCAATAAAAATTAGAATCCTGTTATTGGCACCGAAAGCGACACGTGCTACCGGCGAAATACAAAGCTTATTAAAACTGCCGAAAAAAATAATAGAAATGAAATACCCTATGGAATGACAACGGCCGCCTGGAGAGATACGCTTTTAACCGAAAGCTCCTTCTTAAAATTGGCTTCGATTGGATAACGTCGAACAGTTTGTACAGGAGAGTCTTGTGGGCAAGCCAGATCGGGATAATTTCCCTGGAGAGTCTGTCCGCTCCAGCCCTCGTGCACCTGCTGCGGCGTGCACTATGTACACGCCTATATATATATACATATACGTCTATACATACGCACATTGACATATCTCGTAAAAAGATTATAGAGATGAAACCTATACGATTCCGTTCGACACCCGACCATATCGCTTCCCATCTCCATGACCCTTTATCGTATTACAATTTATTCCGACGAATTATTCGCCGACAGTTTTCACCTCACCGTTTACTAAATTTGGTACGGGAATTCGACAATGTAGAATAACGGTCCGGGATAATGATATTCCGATAATTAATGTCACTAATTTTCTAGCTATTTCAAATGCATACCCACAGCCCCACATTGACCGTCGTTCCACGCCAAAGCTGTATCTATAACGACATTTCTACAGCGGAGCTAATTTAAATAGGATAAATTTGGAGGTTTACAGTAGCCGTGCAGCTGTTTCGCCGACATGCGGTGCTCTTTTGTTTGACCACTCGGTACGTGCGATCACCGCACGCGTTCACTCGATGTATACAATTCCCGATGGCTGATAATATCAAAATATTCGCATCGTTAATTGCGTGGGCAATTCGTATCCACCTACAAATTCGTTGAATGCAACCTCGATACGACTGTGCGGAGCTGTTCGTCGATGGTCAGTCGGACTCACGTTAATCCTTCTGTCGCCCACGACATCGCTGTACACACACACGCGCCAACACCCTCGAGCTCGATACATACGCCGAGCCACCGGGGTTATTAAGGCTATTAAAATTTGTTTCGTCGCGCTCGTGACTCGAAAATTACGCGAGGCTTGCGGGGCTGCGTTGCACCGATTTGGTTCTCTCGCTACACGCTGTTTTGCTTCCGGAAAGTTGTGTGCCGTACGCCGTACACATCACTTTACTATGGCACTACACGAGGGCCATAAATTCAAGCCAATAGTATAATTGCACGTTTGAATTAAAAACGTTCCGAAGACACGCGACCACCGTCTCCATGAATCATTGAACCTCCCCGTCGTTGCCACTCTAACACGCTCTAATGTTATACTCGGCCTCCTTGATACGTAATGAACCTGTAAAAGTCACCAATCCAGCGCCCAATGAATTATTGTGGCTCCCGTAATTTTTATTATTAACCTTTATTTGTGTTTGTTGTGACCGATTGTAAAATCCGAGCTGCGGCTTCGGAACGACCAGTCTTCTTTTTTCCCTTTTTCTAGTTATAAGTGAATAACTAGAGCATTTACACTTCGACCTCGGTCGATGTCCTCTTCAGAATTATATTTATCCTTATTAAAATAATAAACAAGGAATAAAATAAGGAAAAATATAATTCTGAAGAGGACCTCGACCGAGGTCGAAACGTAAATGCTCTAGTTATTTACTTATAACTAGAAAAGGGGAAAAAGAAGAGTGGTCGTTCCGAAGCCGCAGCTTGGAGAGAAAATATTAACCTTTATTACCGTCTGTGTATCCGCGAGAGATAAATAGGGCTTCGGCTACTCTCGTTAACCAACCTATTTGCTCGTTGGACCTTTGACGATTCGACTTTCATTAGGTCTCCGTATGATAGCTAAGTTCCAACCTACCGCGAGCCGCGGCTACGAAAACAAGAATTCGGATGCGGCGCCCCCGATAGTTTTGATATATTCGACCACTCTCCAAGCCCGATATGGACACCATTCTCACTTTGCCAGACGGCGGACGAATCCCTCATTCCATTTTCCAACTTGAAAACATCGTACCAGTAGTCGAACTCCCCGGTCTCCGCCAACTGGAAACATTTCTATCCAAATATTTGGAACGTTCGGAACGCTACCGGTCCTGTCGAATCTACTTACCGTCGTGTCCTCCGGCTGCGCTGTTTTAGAAAAATTGTTTGTTGTCACTCCACGGGATTCCTCAATAACGCGACACTGAATTTTTGACATTGGTTCCCGACGGAGTTCAATAGGATCGCTCGGGGATATCTTGCGCAATCGAGGCAAACGTGTTTCGGTTTCCTCGCTGGGGGAAGGCGGTGTGATCACCGATCGTATTATAAACGTATCCTGGAGAGCTCAATCGCGGCGGTACATCGTGCGGAGTATCGAAAATCGAGCAACGAATCGATCCGTCGACGGCCGGCCGGCCACCGGGTATCGCTCTGCAATTCTGGTGAATATGTATGAGCTAATGTAATTAATAACAGTAGTTTGTTCGACCAGGAAGCGAGCTCGTCAGCGGAGAGTCGATCGTCCAGTAGTTGTATCGATGCGTCCAGCTGCAGCAGCCGTTCACCGGACTAGCACATCATTACGTTGCAATAATTGAAACGCCCGCGTTATCCGAAGTTGTGGGCATTGGCATTCGTTGCGGAACGCATCACCACTTTCATCATCATCGGGGTGATGGACTCTCGTCGAACAGGTGCAATCGCTGCGCAGACAAATTCGTTAGCTCTTTCACCCTCTTCATTAAATTTTACAACGACTTTGAGCTCTGTCAAACGACGGATAAACACTGGGGACTTTCATGCATCGGAGCCAACAGTGCTACACTGCGGCCTTTGAGAGACTACTGGGTAACGTTGTTGGAGCAATTATCGAGTTCATTAAATTCAGTGCTCTCGCGGAAGGGCAACGTGCAGGTACGAGCCTCTATCTTCATGCCGTGTATCCGAGACGCACAATACGGTTGCGAGTACGACTAAAACAACTGAAGCGAAACAATTGAACGGTAAGGAGCGCGTACTCGCTCGAGTGACTTTGTAACGCAGAAAAGTCTGTCAGTCTATGCCTTTGGAAGAAGTGAATCTTCGTCGCGGTACTTTCACCAACTCCGCCACGAAGAACCGTGTATAGAAATCGAGCAATGAGAGGGGACCAGAGGTGGAAAGACAAACGGAGAGACAGAGAATTTTACCATGAAGTATGATTTGTTCGTGATCTCAGACTGTCTCATTCGCGATTAGCAGTGATATAAGTGGCGCAGGAGGAGAACGTCTGCAATGAGCAACCAAATCCGCCAGTCTCGCCACGATAATTCTACAGGGGTATAGAAGCAAACCCGCGGGCCTCGACCGTGGCACTAAGAAAGGCGGATATTCCAGGTAGTACGACTACGCGTGGCGAGAAACGCGGTGGTAGATAGTGAACGGAACCGCGATCCGTGCTCCGGCTCCAATCGGGCCTCCAGCAACTTTCCAAGAGTCTGGAGAGTTTACTTATTCCCAATGAACAAACGATCTCGAGAAATAGAAATGGGAAAGGGGTGCTCACGAACGAGCGATGGATGAGTTCGGGGGTTGCACAGGAGAAGAAGAGCGGAGAGAGAGAGAGTTGCGCCGCCGGAAGACGAAGACTCTGCCCCGCTACTGGCTTCCGGATAAACGTCCGCCTTTTACCCGTGCGCCGGAGGCAAACGACGAGGAGGAGGAAGCGCGCGACTGCTCCACTTTTGCCAGAGTACGAGGCACGTATAGGGTACACATCTGCCACGAAGGTAGATAAATGCGTGGTGGCAGCGGAGCCAAAGTTGGCTCCACTAAATCCAAAGACGTGGCTGCGAGCTTCTTCTCGCATTCAACGGGGCGAGAATCAGCGGGGTGAAATCGGGCGGGGGCAGGGTCGAATGCGCTCCGGATAACGCCGTGGACCGCCGCTGGATCCTAATTGTCAGGAAACGGCGGGGCCATCGTATTCACCGAGAGCTTGCAGCTCGAACGAACGGGAGAAGATCTCCTGTGTGAAAATCTAGCCACAGAGACCGATATACCCTGGCAGTCGTATTTCTTCTCCTTTCTTGAAGACTCGACCGGGCTCTCTTGTTCCTGCGAGGAATGATCCTTCGGCCGAGCCAGAGAGCTTCAAACTTTATGCACGAATCGAGGCTTCCACCGAAAATTGCCCGCGTCCCATCGGCGTTCTGGGCTCTCAAAATCCTTTTGTCTCGTTCGCGAGTCATTACTGCACTTGCTCTACAATGAGAGAAGGATCTCATAAAAAAACTACCGATCATCTAAGAAAAATTACCATAGCACATAGTAGTAGAACCAGATCGTCACGTATGGCGGAAGGTGTTAGATTTTCCAAGAATTTTTACTATAATATCTATGAAAAATTCTTATAAATCCGCGACTTCCTACCATACACTGAGAAAAAATTACATAGCTAAAGCAACAAGACTGATTTTTACCATAAAAAATAGTTCCCAAGCGGAACGTTTACATTTTATAGTTACAACAATGACAAAACATCATGGTTGCAACCATAATTATAGTTTAAGGAGGTTGGAGCGAGTGGTGTTCATTTTGCCTAAATTCGGGCGAATTGCAGACACTTCCCAATGTTATAAAAATCTGAAAAAATTCATACTCATTATAGGCACTGAAAAGATTAATTTTGCATAATAATTTTCAAATGTTATTAACAAATTGTTGAAAAAAAATTGTTCATCATAATATCTGGTAACTCAACTTTTTTTTTTAAGTAAAAATGATTCGTCCATTTTTCGGAATACGTATGAATTTTTTCAGGTATGAATTTTTTCAGATTGTTATCTTTATTTTGATTTTTCTTGTTTTTTACATGGAAAAATGTGCAAAAGTCAAAATAAAGATAAAAATCTGAAAAAAATGCATACGTATTCCCAAAAGTGAACGAATCATTTTCAGTTTAAAAAAAGCTGAGTTACCATATATTTTGATGAACAATTTTTTTTTCAACAATTTGTTAATAACATTTTGAAATTATTATGCAAAATTAATCTTTTAAGTGCCTATAATGAGTATGAATTTTTTCAGATTTTTATAACATTGGGAAGTGTTTGAAATTCTTGCCCGAATTTCTCGAATTTAGGCGGAATGAACACCACTCGCTCCAACCTCCTTAAACAATTGAATATATACTATGAGAAAGTATCTATATACTGTAAAAGTGGTTAATATATGGCCCACCTCGATTAACACAAAAATCAAATATATATAGACCGGACCATATTCCCCACTTTTACCCTAGACCTACCCTAGTAGGAAATATCCTTTTTCTCAGTGTAGGTGACGCCTTAGTTCTCTACTACTATGTGCTGTGGTAATATCTCTCAAGTGATATAGTCATATTTACTAGATCCTTCTCTCAGTGTACTATCGGTAGTTTGGTCGTTCTTATTTTATTTTATTTTTTTATTTTCTTAAATCGACAACCGCCGTCTTCCGTTAACTCCTCGAGAAACCGACAGTCTTCGTCTTTGGTGTCTTCGTATTCTTAGTAGCTCTGTTCCGAGCTATGAACAACAAGAAGCCGAATACTTTCCGCGAATCTAGGCGACGTGCGAGGCGCATCTGCAACGTAGCCTGTCCGAATTCCCATACGGAAATCGGATTTTCACACCACGTACGACAAGAACCGGGGCCAAAGGTCTCGAGCTCTAGATAAACTTGAGAGTACGCGGGCGAGAGGTGCGAGCGAGGGAGGATTATCGAGTGAGTCACGTCGTGCATGCGGCGCTAATAGTATGCTAATACGGTGCTAATTTCGAAGGGAAACAGCTAATAATTCAGCGTGGCCAACGGAGGGGAACACCCACGGAGAGATTCTCCATCATCGGTTCGCGTTGCCTCACGTTGACCGGATTTACAGTGCGCCGGTTTGACCCGACCGCCGCTCACATCTCTCTTGGTTCCTGGCTGTCCTCCGATTCTCCTGCCTCCGCTATTTGTCCGACGATTCTCCAAATTCGGTATATGAATATTGATTCAATTGGGTTTTCGCTATCACTTGGATTTGCCAATCGTGGGCTGCGATGATCAGTGGACGAATCTTCCACCGACCGAACCGATTGCTCATCTTATCGGTAAATCTTAAAGACGCCACGACTTTAATAAAACTACAGGGCCACTGATGTTGGAGGTAACGAGTGAACGCCTGAATCGATAAGTGAAATTTCACACGTGGCTCATACCGCGCCGTAAAACACGATGCCCACGTGCGGTACACGTAGACCGGGTCGAATCTCTCCTTCTCGCACGCTGCAGTTACAAGTTGGACGGTATTGATTACGCTTGCCGGAGGATTTTAACGCCTCTCGGTATAAGGAAGTGAAACCCCCCCGGGGATGAGATGGCTCCGACGAGGGAGTGCGAGAGGAGCGAGAGAACCCTCCGAAACGGAAGGGTAAGAGTTGGCGGATGGCCAGCGACCGGATTTCGAGATGCAGTGCACATGTTTCTGCAACCCGTACGCGGCGAGAGATTTGCATACCGAGTGCCGTAAAGTGTGAAACTATTGGTCCTGGAAGAGAACGCGTGATACTGGATCGGAGATTACGCTTCGCAGGAGCGTCCGGGGAGCTTAGTTAGATCGAAAATCGAACTCACCCAGCATTTACCCGCACGGGCTCTCGCGAGTCCTGCGAATCAGCTACGACAACGTGTTGGAGAACATTGTTCACTTTGGAAACGATCATTGTCGTGAAAATAAAACTGTCGATATTGCCAAGGGCTGCCCGACTCTCTTATAACTACTTTGATTCGTGACTCGTACATCGCTTAGTGGGCTTGGCATGTGCTCAATCTTGGCTAACTGACGGAGTTACAGCAATGCAACCCGCTCGCAGCCACTCAGTCACAAACATTGATCGTCGCCGGTACAACGAGTATCACGCCAACGTGACACTTGATCCGTGCGACCTGAATTTCAGCTAGTCGCGAAGGAGATGGAACACGTGGCTGAGACACCCTTTAATTAATACGAGCAGCTTGGGAAGCCACACGGAAGTCTGCGATACGAATCGTGGACTATATTCGGCAGCAGGTGTGTGTGCAGCTCGGCTGTCGTCTTTTCATACCCTAGGAGAGGTTGTGCCCGAGAAGAACTTTGTGTGTCGGGTTTAAGCGACGGCTAAACCTGGCATTACCATGCCTTGTACCCTTCATTGGTTTCCGTCCATCCACTTGGCAAACACCGAGTAGAAACAGAAATATCATGGAAATATCCAGTAGTGGACATTTTTGAGGGTTATGGTAAAAGTGGAAAATATGGCCCACCTCGATTAACACGTAAATCAATGATATAGGGGAGACCGGGGCAAATTGACACAGCGGGGCAAAACGGGACACTGAAGCAAAACTCAATGTTCCTATAATTTTTGGATGCCCAATTTCGTCCCAACGATACATCCGGATTTTCTAACCCGTCTTGCCCCACGTACCACCATCGCCACCATCCGAAAGCTATTGAAGAATTGCGTTTTGTTTCACTATCCCGTTTTGCCTCGGTGTGCCATTTTGCCCTGCTCTCCCCTATGGACCGGGCCATATTCCCCGCTTTTACCCTAGATCGGGTACTTGTCAGGGCCTCGTTAGGCTCTGTCAGAACCTTATCAGGGCGTGATGTATCGTTCGAAAATTTCCAGCAGTAATCGGAACCCACGCAAACAAATGCACTGAATGGTTTCGCTTCGACTTTTGGATTTTTTTCCTAGAGTCACTCGGTCCATTCGGAGCTTTGGGAATGTGATTTATGGATCACAAGCGCATTTTCGCGGGGAGCCTTATCGCCGTTTCCTTTCTTGTAATTTGACTCGGTCAAGGATTTCGCGGATCGATGATATTTCTTCTCGACCCGTATTTCTTCTCTATCTCTATCGAGATAGTCGCATGTTTTCATGGGACGTTTCTGCTGGCGTAACGTCCAGCCCGGTCAGCTGCGGCTTGAACTGCGAATACGATAACCGAGCCATGACTCGTCGATTTATGCTATCCCGCCGTTTTCGAAAGAAAACATCGATTTTCCGAGAACGAGAATGGCGAAACTCTCGAACTGTTTCTACGGCCAAACCTGCCAAGGAATGAAGTTCTCTTTCGGAACTTGGATGACTCGTTTCCATAACACTGCAGCTTCGTCATAATACATGAACGGTAAAAGGTGCGAGCATAAGGCGTTAATGGAATTGAATAATAAATATTACGCGTATAAAACGCAGGGAAGTAAGGGCGGAGAATAACGGGGTTGACGACGGTGGCCGACATAGGGAAGTACAACCGCAGCGAAGCGGTAGTTGAGTTGTTGTTTGGGATACGAGGGGGAGTGCCGCATGGTGGAACGGTGCTGGTTGCACGCACAAGCAGTCCCGAGAGAAGGAAGCCCCGTTATGCCGCACCGCGCACAGCACACACTCCCTTCCCCCTCTTTGTAGTATTATGTTAGTGCAATAGCACGCGATTCTAATTATAAAATGTGTAGCAATTATTTAACGCGGGCCATTTGGGAGAGTCGGGCTGCACGTCCCTTTCCCCAATTGTGTACACATACACGAATGCACTCGCGCATCAACTTTGACTATTACCTGGGCTCACACACAATATATCTGTATATACGGAATGCGTGTACATACGTAATGAATCGTTGTGTGCCCAGGCCTCCGCAATTTCCTAATGGCCGGTGCGAGATAGAAATTAGAGCACTTTAGCGTCCCACTAGTGCCTTCGCATGTGATATGATAATAAACTCGAAGAAACATTTAGGTTTTTTCTGCCACTTATGAATACTTACGAATCTTCGAAACTCCAAATATTTTATTATAATTCATTATCGATAAATTATATAATTTTTTTTAAAGGACTTGACGAACGGTTGGGAAAAGAGCGAAAGTTACATTGACCATTGGGGTTAATTAATAATAAATAATATATATATATATATATACGTATTTTGAAAGGACTCGACGAACGGTTGGGAAAGAGCGAAAATTACATTAACCATTGGAGTTAATTAATCGATTGATTTTTATTTATTTGTTGCCCGAGAGTACATACCGCATAGACGTTGTTACGTGCCCGAGCGCACGCTGGCTTTTTAACTGGGTGGCGGAAATAGACTGGGGGGGTGTATATACGCTGATGGCGAGACCCCGGGAAACTTCCGTGGATCGGTAGGAACTCTGACGGTCGAGCGAGAGACTACTACGACAACTACCCGAGGCGATGCCGGTGACGCAGACGCCAGTCGACAATTTGCTTGATTAATTGAAGGTTCCGGGTATCGTGAATGTCGCCGCAGCCGCTGCTGTTCAAGGGGAGTTCGATCGCTCTCTGCGACTTCTCGGCGACCCTGTCGTCTTGGAAGGGTAAACCGTTCGAACCTCTCGATACCAGAATACCTCGTCGAATATTCATAGAAACAAGAAAGACGCCGACCCCCTCCCCCCAACATATGTTCCGGATCTCACGCCTCTCAACGATAATTATTTTTAATAAAGTAATATGCCTTGTCTATCGGTAGAATCGATTGGCAACAAGGATAATCCATTAGATCGTAGGATATCGTGCCAACAAGATATCGGACTTTGCCGTGAGCTCACCGACTCTTTCTGCCGAAAGAGTATAGTGGTTGCTCATTTGGGTACTTGGAGTGATAACGAGGAAGGTGCGTGGCCGCTGAATCGTCTGAATCGTTAACAGGCCAACGAACTCCGCGCATCTCCGTAAGCCCGATGTGGAAAGTTGATTTCGACTGGGATTGTACTGGTGGAAGTGTGTCGAGAGAAGCCCTGCGGGAACCGCTCACCGGTTACGTAGCAGTACCTAATAGACTAATGCAGGAAAGCCCAGACCGACCGGACCAGTGACCCCGATGTCATCGTGCCGTCTTATACCTGCCGATTCAGACGGATCAGGAGCGATTACTTATTCAACGCCGATAATGTTCCGTTATCCAGGCCAGCGCCGGTTGCTCCGATTCCAGCTTGAAAGCGTGCACCACATCGTAGCCAAACATTGACAAAATCGATCCCGGCGATTCGTACATCGTGCGGTGCTTCGACCCCGACTCTTCCGACGATAAGAGTTGGCCTTTCAGCTGCTCTGAAAATAGCGTAGCTATCTCGTGCCTGCACGCGTTACTCTTAATGACCGCAGGATCACGAAGCCGGTGTTGAGTTCGCAGTAACGGTTCGCGCCATTACCGTTGCGGTTCGTTGTGTATCATCATCGTGGAACGCACTCTCTCTCCCTTTCGTCTGTTACATCGTCGCCGAGCGAAAGGGAGTTTAAGTGTATTGTCTGCGTTTCCCGGCGCTCGCAAGCGAATGACGAGGTTCTCACGACTTTCCTCAGTAAGATCGCATACGCATTGTCGCGACATTCCGATTTCCGTTTCCACGAATTCATTCAACTTTATTGTTAAGATGCTGGAGACAACTCTTTGTTACTTGTACGGAGCTTTTTTCCAGATACGACCGACAACATTGATGGGAAGCGTTATTGCTCGCGGATCACGTTGTAAAACTACCATTGGTCGCGCATGTCCTTCGAGAGGTACACTGAGAGAAGGATCTAGTAAAAATTCTAGTCTATATCGCTTGAGAGACATTACCATAGCACATAGTAGAGGAGGCCGGGGCAAAATGGCACAGCGAGGCAAAACGGGACAGTGAAGACATAACTCAATTTTCCAATGATTTTTGGATGCCCCATTTTGTCCCAACGATAGATCTGGTTTTTCAAAACCGTTTTGCCCCACCTACCACCACCGCCACCATGCAAAAGTTATTGGAAAATTGTGTTTTGTCTCATTATCCCGTTTTGCCCCGTTCTCCCCTAGTGCCACCTATGGTACGAAGTGCCGGATTTATAAGCATTTTACTTAGATATTATGGTAAAAATTCTTGGATAATCTGAGACTTTCTGGCATAAGTGGCACCCTGGCCCCCTACACTGAGAAAAAGAATTGGATGAATTAAGCAAATGCGCGATGACATACGTTCGAAGGTGTTTTTTGTTGGTACAACAAAAATGTTAGTTTCAGTCAACAAATATTGAATAAATTGAAGCAAATAGTCGTTTAGCAAAACAATACTTTATTTGTACTAAACAAGTGATAGCTTTGAACGTATGTCACCGCGACTTTTGGTTAATCCAACCAATTTTTTTTCTCAGTGTACTACTATGGGCTGTGATCATTTTTCTTAGATGATTGGTAATTTTTTACTAGATCCTGCTCTCCGTGTATACATTTCGATTAGCCGTGGCGAATACCTGGGGGTTTATTGGTTAATCTGGTAGGATTGTTACTTACACGGAGCTTTTTTTTCCAGATACCACCAACAACGTTGATGGGAAGCATTATTGCTCATAGATCACGTTGTAAAACTACCATTGGTCGCGCATAGTAAAAATATCACACAGTAGTAGGGCGCTAGGGCGCGCCACCTATGGTAGGAAGTACCGGATTTATAAGAATTTTTCTTAGATATCATAGTAAAAATTCTTGGATAATCTGAGACTTCCTGACAGAAGTGGCGCCTTGGCGCCCTACTATGTGCTATAGTAACTTTTCTTAGATGATCGATAATTTTGACTAGATTCTTCTCTCAGTGTGTACATTTCCACTAGCCGTGGTGAATACCTGGGGGTTTATTGGCTGGTTAGTCTGGTAGGATTCTTGTTACTTGCACGGAGCTTTTTTCCAGATCCCACCAACAACGTTGATGGGAAGCATTATTGCTCATAGATCACGTTGTAAAACTACTATTGGTCGCGCATGTCCTTCGAGAGCAATACATTTCTATTAGTCGTAGCGAATACCTGGAGGTTTATTGGCTGGTTAATCTGGTAGGATTCCCTCCGATAGCGCGTAACGATGCACGCGGAGCTTTATACGCTGTCAACCGTATCGTATATACGCATGAGATTTGCATGTCAGAGGCGCGCGCAGTCTATTGTTCGAAACAGAGTGATTGTGATCGTACGACTGACACTGTAATCAGAGGAATGCCCCGATGTGGAACCGTGCAGTGATATCCTATTCAGCGGCTAGTGCAGCACCGTCATCGGCTCTCTCTGCTGGCGGATAGGTGCCTACGCCTACAACTGCGTCATAGGTCGCGAGAGGGACGTAATGTTGTCGGGCCGTCGATGCGTATACCCATCACGAGTTTACGAGGAGGAGTTGATTGCTAAACGCGTAAAGCACGAATTAACCGCGGCGTAAAGTTACGGGGAAGGGGAACGTGTCGTTTGTCGAGACACCGCGTTCCGTAGCACCCCAGATTTGCGTATATTCCCTATACTTGGCATGAGGTCTCCGCTCTTCGCTCGGCACCGTTCAATGCCTAAACGTGGCCGTAACAAACACGCCATAGCAGCTGTGACTGTAAGGTAATGGTGGCAATACTCCGGCAGATATTCAATTGGCCAAGCACAATTTTTTTTTATGATAATGACTGAAATGTCAAGCTGGTAGTTTATAACTTCCGATACACATCGACTAATTACAAAAACATATTTTTTTAATTACAGAAGAAAACTTTTAAAAGATCTCAAAGTAGACACATTTTGGGTTATGTTTTGTCAAAACATTTTAAAAAATATCATTGAGTTAAGTAAAATTTGCTTGCGGGCTGCCAAAGAAATAAAAAAGTTGTTTCAATTCTACTCTGAATTTGTACAATTTCGCACCGGATTGAAACGATAACATGTCACCTTGACAGTCTTGCCGTCGTTATTTCAATATCAGGTGGAATTGTAAGAATCGAAAGTAGAATTGAAACAAACATTTTTTTTTTCGGCAGCCAGCAGGCGATTTTTTTTTTCAGTGTACTGATAGTAAAATTGCTAATAATCGCATTTGGGCGCACGCGTCGTGCCGCTACAATAGAAAATGCGGCAAAGATTGCCGCTCCGTCTGAGAGGAATGAGGAAAGATAGGCAGATGAACATGAAAAAAATTAAATTTTTTTTTGCGAATAACGGAGAGAATAGATAATTTCGGTCTATCAGTTCTCTTTCTCATCCTCCGTCTATTCTCCATTACTCGAGGCGCTCCGGTTTTCGCATTTTTCTCAAAAGCTGCTTGTGGCTCTTCAATCTACTCGGGCTCTTCCTTTCTCGTTCACCGGTGCCAAGGCACAGGCTATTGACTTTAAATAAGTTTACATAATCTGTATTCGATAATGCGAGCGAGCACGATGAGTATTGGAGAAGAGGTTAATGCAGACGCCCCCGGGGTCGTACAACTTTAAAGAGGCCGTAACATTCTCGCTGTAAAACTGTCTTGTAGCCGAAAGAAACGCGGAATGAAAGAACACCGGGGGAAAAATGAAGCGTCAAAAGATAAGGCGGTCGATTGTTGGAAAGTCGTTCGATGCGGTATCAAATTAATCTGTCAATAATTGAACCGAGTCTCCTGACAGATTCAATATGGATCTTCGTTATACGAGAAGCAACAACAAAGGAACATTTTCAATTCACTGCGAAGAAGATATTGCTTTCCAGCGACTACTGCAAGGACGGGTACTCGACAATTATATCTTCGACGTGTATCTCCGCCATCTGCGTGCCGTAAATTATATCGACCCAAGGTACATCACAGCGGATATCGAACAGCACACTATACGGAGTGTGCTCGATATCGGAAATAAAATCGTTTCCCCACGGAGGGAAAAATAAAGTAAAAGGGCCTTTTCCTCCAGACACTTCTCTCGTTCATGTTCTCTTTTCATAAGGAAGTAACTGGCCGGCGGGTATCTCCTTGAAAAATGTTCGCTCGCTCTTCGGCGCCCACGATGGCTCTGAACCCTTCATCTCTCCATTTCACACCTCTCGCCATCAGCCTGTCTCTTGTCCATTCCGGCGCGCGGGAACTCGGTTCCCAGGAGCTCCCTGCGAGAGGAAAAGAGATAGAGAGGCTTGTAGTAGACAAGAGTGCCGAGGAGCAAACACCCCGAGCTGGTGGAACACTGAACAGGCGAGAAACTCATTTCCTCGGCGTGAAATCGAGCGACGAGCTTGACCCCAAAAACTCAATAGGTTTTCCGTAAGAGGAGTCGGGTGTTTGCCTGCTTGCCTCGTGGCAGAACAGGCAAACGGCATTTATTCAGACTAAACACGCCCAACGATAAGACCCACGCATGCCGGCCTCGCGAAACCCCGCCGGAAACGCGAAAGTGAATAAGGACATTGTACAGTGGATGCGACCTCTATTTAGCCTCCGAATCATCTCCCTCTACCTCAGCTACAATAATTCCTACGTACCCGAAACCAATTTAGTTAGCGAAGCGTTTAGTATCTGGAAGTTTACTGAGGTTACAGTAACGCCGCGCGCCTCGAATCGGTATATCTTGGCTTTTCATAGGTATAACACCGAGAAGTATCGACGCTTCTCCGCTTCTCCCTGCCCGCGAGCCGACATCTATTTGGTATTCACGCCTCGACAACTCGAGCTTTGTTCAACCTTGAAAGGTGTGCGCCCGTTCGACGTAGCGGAGGAGAATTTTGATCGAGGAAGCCATACCACCCGTTTGCCACCCTATCGATCGGGTATTCTCTCCCCCTTGCCCACTTAAGATCCTGCACGCTCTTCATACTTTTGTGACGTTTATATCAATTTCACCTCCGGATAACCATTCCCTCTCCTCCACTCCCCCATGAGGTTCTTGCGAAAAAGAATCGTCTTCCTGGACTTTCCGCCTTCCTACCGGTTTCCCGCTAGAGACGTCTTTATCTACACATCGAATCCCGGAGCAACTCTGTAGGGTTGTCATAAAGCCGGTATCGTCGGGGGATGAATGTCTCTCGGCACTGGTTTCTTGTTTAAAAATAACTTCCGCACGAAAGCATGTAGCTCACTCGAGCTTCTCTTCCCTCCTCTCTGTGTTTCGCTCTGATCTTTGTGCAGTCCGTAATCCTTGGTGGGCTACGAATGAGAGAAACGTATTCCCAATCCTCATAGCTTGAAAACTCGATTTTCAACCGTTCCAGTTTTTTGCCTCTTTTTCACCCGTTCCTCGCTAGTTCTTCTATCGCGCGCTCTCGTATCCGAGGTACCCTGACGGTATCTTTTGACATTAGGACTTTTGCTTCGTTTGGCCCCCCTTTTTCTCTTTGCTTCCTGTTTGCCTCTGATCATGTTGCAGCGAAGTTGGGAAAGAGGAAAGATTCGGTCAAAGCAGATATCGCCGAAGTCTCCGGTAGCTCCGGACTATTTGCGAGTTGGCAAGTCAAACGTTGATCATGTTGCTTTTGAGCCGTTCGTTCGTCACTCGTATCATGCACCGAGTGTGTCGCATGATGAGCAGATGCATGACCAGGCGTCGGTTGAATCTTTCGTCGATTTGAATCGCGTTACACCGCGAGGCGGACACGAAAAGCGAGGCGAGCATGAGCACGACTGGCTCTCCGTTTCTCATTTCCCGCCAACGCGGCCGAATCCTCAAGAAATATCAGGATTGTCGGTACGATTCTGAGCTCGGCTCGGCGAAGCCAAGCCGCGCTCGCACGGGAAAAACTGTGATGGGTTGAGAAGAGAAACTCTTCGGGATCGGCGTATACCCGAGAATCCCCGCAAAACAAAACGCTCCCCCCCTCCCGCCCCCCGGCCCCGCCGGCCCCCCCCCCCCCCCCCCCCCCCCCCTGTGGAGCGCAACGATGAGAAGAATTTCAGACCACGCGCTGTCTAGTGATGTGGGCAGAGGATGCGCGAAAGTGGTCTGCTTATACGTAGAAACCAGCGGTACATCTTTCCCACGTATCTAATACTTTAAAGGTTGAATTCCCTTACATGCATATCGGCGAGGAAACATATTTTTCCCGATCGAACATTACGGAGTCGCCTCGGTGCTGGGGGTTTTGTTTTTGTTTCTATTTTCATCGGAAATACTGTTCTATATTATATTAAATTTTGTTTCTATTATTATATTATTATGTTTTATTTTGGTGTATTTTATTCTATTGTAGTTTATTTTATTCGTCTTTTTTTGGCCACGAGTGGTGTTTGGGGCACGGTGTCTTAGGGAGCTGCGGCCTCAGAACACGAAATAAATAAATCTATCTAACTGGTCTCGTTTCACTTCTATCTCCGAATCTTTGGGGATCGGTTTTAGTGATAAGGGGAGAGAAACATTTATTAAGCGCCAAAAATGTCACAGAAAAAAAATATCATTGAATGAAGTAAAAACGTTGTTTCAATTCTACTCTGAATTCGTACAATTTCACACCGGATTGAAACGATAACATGTCCCCTTGACAGTCTTGCTGTCTTTGTTTCAATATCATATGCAATTGTAAGAATTGAAAGTAGGATTGAAACAAACATTTTTTTCTTCCGCAGCCCGCAAGCGAATTTTTTTTCAGTGCACATACTCATACATAGAAAAGTTCACTTAAACAATTTAAGAATAATTTAATAATAATAACAATACATAATCCTAATAATAAGATCCTAGTCACAAGAATTCATGTAAAGATTGCCAAGACGAAGGCAAACTTATACAACGACTGAAAAATACACATTGAGACTTACACACGAGACAGATGATCGTATATTGCACTATGTTTCAAGACCAGCCCTCAAGTTGAGATTATACGCGATAATAATATAATAAGATTATAATAAAAATAATAATAATAAGCACAGCATACAAGGAAATATGAATCGAAAGATTAGCGAACGTAAATTTGTGGTTTGGACGTGGTGGACACAGGCGAGACTGCGTATTCCCCGAAGAAGTCGTGATCAAGTGGTCTCCTAATTTTTCTTCGGAGGTAGTTAGCGTGCGGTTTTACTGTCCACCCGACATGTACTTTATTGTTCTGTGGATTACTGTTACCGGCAATAAATATAGTAATTTGCATGGAGATGGTCGTTCCGCGAGTGTTCGGATTACCGCTCGTAATACTCGGCGTCGATGAGTATTGTCATTGGTGGGCGTATTGACTTATCGACCCGTTAGGAGGAGATGAAGGTGCGGCGAGAGGGACGCGTGCAGGATCGCGGTTACGTCTGTTGTTTCGGGTAACGAGGGTCCCTCTCTGTTCCGAACCGCCGATAGAATACCTTCTGTGCTGTGCAGGTGCGCGGCGCACTGCACCCCGAGCCCTGCAGACGTATAGCTGGTGCGTCTATAGTATTGTGCTATAGAATGTATAGCCCTTGGGCTCGAGGGGCGTAACGGGCCTCGTTACCCGCCACGAGACAGAGCCGCCGCCGCTGCTGTTGCTGCACGAATATCTTCTGCACACGCGACCAACCAATCCTGCGATCCTGAACAATTCAGAGCAACCATCTAGCAGATCGGAGGAAGCATCGAGTGAGGCCATTCTCCTCTCTACGCTGGAGATTCGGTACGAATAAAACCTACAATGGTGCAGTCGCCGATGGATGGGGAGACGAAGCCCGCAATTGCAGTGATCCGTTTGTTCAGATTTAGATGTATTGTTGGAAGTCAGATGTACCGTCCCCTGTGCCAACTCCACTCGCAGCGAAAAAAACCAAGACCACGTTTCTTTTTTCCAATATTCAATCAACCGACGTCCAAGAGTGTCTTGATGCGCCGGATTGCAAAGAATAACCAATGACTGTTGAACGGCCGAAGGTGGAGAGGCGGGTTGTAGGAGAGGAGTGTAGTTCCAGCGATGGGAAGATACCCACCGAGCACGCGGGCGCTTGCCGTTCCCAAGAGCGTGAGATATCCAAGGCAACAGGAAGAACCGAGCTAGCCGCATCGTTCTTCGGATTCCGACGAACCGTACCTCGCCAGAGTGGAGCCGGGGCGAGACATCTCTTCGGTTTCTCGGAATACAATTTCCCCCTCCCCCCTCCCCCCCTCCCCGTATAGTATCACCAATGCTCCGATGGAATCCCGAAGTCTTTCCATCTGTATGTACCATCGCTTCCGGGAGTGTAATACGAACGGAGCGTATAGGCTGCAACGCAAGATCCTCGTCGTCACTGTCGAGATGGATTTACATTCGTACGCACGTGTCAACGAATACTTGACTTATCAGCCAAGTGAGAAGAGGCTGTCTCCGGGTCACTATAAATAACGGAGCGAGCGAGAGGCGCGAACATCCACAGGATGTCCTCGTGCTCGCAAGTGAATGGACCAATTGACTGAGGCATGTAGCAATGCGATGCGAACGACCAAGTCGCTTGTCTTCGAAACGCCCCCGTTACGCAACAAGGAAGACCAATTAGCTGCTGTTGCGGCAGTAGCGTCGTCACTGCCAGAACGTAACAACACACTCTCGGTATATTGCGGCTAAGTGTGTAATGGGTCCTACCGTGTCGCGGGGTCACGGTCAATCTCCTCACGACATACCACTGTCGATACTGTATGTCAGCGAAGTGCCTCGCCGAGCTATGAATTATTGTCGATTAAAGGAATAACCGATGTCCCTCGTCAAAGTCTCGGTATCAATATCGATGAGGTTCGATGTAATATTAGAACGACGTTTATTGAATTGACGTGACGTTTCGCCTTCCTCCTCTCCCCATTCATAAATACATAAGTTTCTGGCAGATGGCGGATGTTAAATTTTAATGATGATTCAACGCAGACAGCACACAGTTCGCGTCTCTTTGGGTCAACATGATTGTCGTCGTCGGCGGTGCTGTCTTAAGGTTGTCAACAATTATCTAATGGTCTCCGCCGGTGCCTTCGACTGAGCCAGGAACCATCTATACCGTACAGTAAACTCGATAATAACCCTCCGGTCCCGACCTTCTGACGATGGTCGAAGTTCTGACTCGCGCTGTCCCCATTGGGAAATCTGCATTCAAATAGCAATTTATCGAGAGAAACGACAAGACGATGTAACCTAGGTGCTCTTTAGTGGGCATTGTAGGTACAATGCCGGAAATATTCGTATTACTACTCAGGGAATTGTAGTTTTAAGGACAACGATATTTTGCGAACGCAGCATCGTTATCTTCCTTAATTTCTGTCGGCGCGAATCGAAATCCAAGGGCTGGATGGTAAACAGCTTGATTGATGATTAGAGCAATGAAAACTTACGCGAAACGACAATCGTAAAGTAGGAACGGATGGATTATCTCATAGAGGGAGAGATGGACGAGCGTGGCTGTAATGATTTGAATTTTTCAAAAAACAGAATAAAATACAACCTAATTTGATATGCAGCGTGGAAATGCAGACAGGAGTGCGGCGATTAAATATTTAGAAGAGATCTCTCGCGTTGAGTGAACGAATCGTTGCACATTGCGCCGAGATACTTCCCGGGGCTTGGCAGTAGAACAGGAGATGGATCGGGGAGCTTTCTTCGCTTCGGAGCTCTCAGAGCACTCTCGACCTCCGCCGACCCGCTTCTCCAGACATCCCCGCCTCGCTCGGGTATAAATAGTACGAAACTGCGAGAAGATTTCTTTGATATACATTTTCCTCGTTGAATTAGAGCTGCCGTGAGAAGCAAAGCGACGGGCGGTACGGAAAAAATCGCGAGGCCCTTGCGTTTCACCCCGACATATCAGTATTCTTTACCTTTTGTTTCTCGCATCGCGAACAAGATTCGTGGCGCGAGTTTTGGCTTGCCTGGTAATTCGTCAGGTCGAATGGCCCTTCACCTGGACGTTTCCGTGTCGCGAAACAAATGGGAGCTAGATGTCTCCTAACTTTGTACAATTAATGATTTTTTTTACGACGCGGCCGACAGAACCGAGCGCATCCGGCAGTTTAAAACGGGTGCGCAGCTTGTATTAATGCCTCTGCATTGCGGCTCATTTTTAATACCTGACTGAATGGTAGAAGTGTTACCGCCTCTGACATTGAAGCAAGCTTATCGGGTTTCTTGTAAAAAACCGTTGAAAAGAACCAACATATCACACAAATGGAATGTCTGGAATTTCTCGCTAAGAATTCCAACCCGTGTTGTTAAGGCGAAAAAGCCGGTCGTCCAGTAATCGGGTAAAGTGGGGTAATGGGGATCGGCTAAGAAAGAACTCTGATATCTGAGTGAAGAATAAACTTTCCTCGATAAGCCAAATATCAAAGGGTGCCTTGGAATTTCTACCTCAAGATACTTGAAGATCCCAATTCCTTCGTTACTAAGTCAGTGACAAATCCTATTTCGATGGTCATTTGGCAATCAAAGGTACCAACGGTACCGGGTAAAAGGAGTCACCTTTTACCCAGGCAAGGGTGACTCCTTTTACCCAATGATCGCCGTTGCCCCGTTCTCGCCTAGCAGCGGCAGCTTCGGAACGTGGGTTGAGAAGAGCACAATAAACGAATGTGGCAAACGTGTGCACGCTGCACATGCCATGTACGTATTCGGTACGTACGATGTCCACCAGAAAAGGGCACAACGTCTGACGCTGGTTAATATTGGAAAAAGGCTGTTCAACCATCGTCTGTAATAAGGTTGTCGAGTGGATGGATCGGCTCGGCGCCGGCGTCGTTGAGGTCGGGACAGCTTTCTGATGCAGTTGCATTGTCCGAGGCTTCAATAGTTCACGTGAACTTTGCGCCCATTGTCATAGCGAAAGGTTAACAAGGAGCTGTCAGCCACCATCCATACCGGTTTTCCTGACATTTCATTTTCGTCGCATTACGTGACACTACTGAAAACTATATTCGTCGTGGCGCGATAATTCGATGTAATAATAATTTATGTGACGCTGGTTGTTAAGAATGTACGAGTCCCAGGCTCGTCATTCTTAACAACCAGCTTAACAACCATCAATGGTTGGTTTTATGTTATATTTGTAGTGCATCCATGCAATAACCTTTATTGAAAGTCGGGCAAATTTAGTGTGCGCTCACATTGCGAACTTACATTCCGCGAAACGTAGACAACTTCGTTGTATATTTGTTCATCGATTAGATGTCGTTCGAAATAGCCAAAATGTACCCTCGGCTTTAACGGTTCTGTATATCACATAAAAACTACAATCACCAAACGATACGAAGAGAAATCTTCAATTATCTGAGCGTAGTTATCGTGCTGCGCGAGTCGCACTTCTGCCCATCAGTGCCTGCCCCACACGTCGCATACCACACACGAGGCGCTCGTTCAATCCTCCTTTAAGCTGGCTGACTGACTCGGCTCAAGGAGTTGACCGATTGCTTGAGTTTTGGAAACATAGCTTAAAGTTTGAACTTTTAGTTGATAAGCTACTCTCTAATTTTCAGTACTTTATGTTACGTTACCTTATCATTCTAGCTTCCAGTCTATTATTTTCCATTGCGATTATTATTATTATTTTCAAGTCAATTATCATTTCTATTATTTTTGTTATTGCTATTTTTTTCTTGTCTTTACGTTTGTGGTGGCTCGCAGCTTGCTGATTTATTTTCTTTTGCTTCATGCTTCTGTTTTATTCTCGCTTCCTGGGTTACTTTCAGCGTACTTTACGTGTATCTGTATATATAGTTCAGCTTAAGTTTATTCTGCTGCTGGTGCATGCACATGGACTGTACGTTGTCTTAGGGGCTTCGCCCCAGGGCACGAAATAAACGACCCTTTCTCTCTCTCTGTCTCGCCTTTCGTCGCGCTCCAACATCGTTAAGGTCGATCTCGGACTGTCTGCCGACTTACCTTTTACCCGGTAAAATAGAATGGAATGCCCGACGGGAAAGCAATTTAATAATTCGTAAAGTGTCAGCCGTACTCACCGTCATCCCTTGCGGCGCGCGGGTTCAAGTTTATGCAAATGTGGCAAACGCTTGTGCACCTTTACCTTTGAACCATTCACGAATGCTGTCGCTCACTCCCTTGACAAATAACGCGTGAGGGCTACATTCTCGGTATACCGGCGCGTGCGAGGACTTCGCTGCTCGAGCGTCAACACGCACGGCCCCTTGTCCCAACCCTTTCCCAGTCTCTCGCCCTCGTGACCACCGATTAACTACGTGTCAACCTAATAAATATACGCTCCCAACGGTATGCGCATATATGTGCGGCGTACAGTCGCGGAAATACCGGAGACCGAGATATGAGAAACACGCGAACCGATTGTAATCTAGGTCAAAACCCACCTCTTTTTTCGCATTCTTGGTAATTTTCAACAGCAGATACTGCAGGAATTCTTGACATAGTGTGTATGACTGTGATGTATTTCATTATTCCTTTATGAGATATGACATTTATTTCGTGCTCAATAAAATACAATTGTTGCTTACCTCATGCTACTTTTATTCTCGTTCCTCCGAGACTTTAAATGTACATTGGACGACCGATCAACATGTCTATTATTCCTAATCCAATCCGATCGAGTTCAGTGGCTTCACTCGTAGTAAAGGAATCCTCGAATTCCCATTCGGCGGTCGGTTGACATAAAGCCGGAGAGTGCAACCGGCCAAGCGTGCGCCCACGATTCAGGTCCGTCTGATCAACCTAGACTGTTACTACTGGTAGATTAGCTGCAGCTGCGGCTCTCACAAGAACGTGCTCGTGCGACGAAATTCGATATTCATATGAAGATATCTCTGCAAAATTTGCAAGTGTAGTATACATGATAATTGATCCCGGATTCGTGTTCTGCGGTAAACAAATGCATTGGATTTATGTATTTGTATATGTCTAGATCATTTCCGATTCGAAAATCACAGTTTTCCACCAGAAGTGACGTCATACAGAAAAACGTCACTTCCGGTTTGAAAATGTCATTTTTTGACTGGAAGCAACTTATTTCCGGTATGGCGTCACTTCCGGTTTGAAAAAGCCATTTTTTACCGGAAGCGACGTATTTCCGGTATGGCGTCACTTCCTGTTTGAAACAGCCGTTTTTTGACCGCAAGCGACGTATTTCCGGTATGGCGTCACTTCCGATTTGAAAATGTCATTTTTTTACCGGAAGAGACGTATTTCCGGTATGGCGTCACTTCCGATTTGAAAATGTCATTTTTTTACCGGAAGAGACGTATTTCCGGTATGGCGTCACTTCCGGTTTGAAAATGTCACTTCCGGTCGAGAAATTACATTTCGAAACCAGAAGTGACATTTTCGCCTGTGACGTCACTTCCGGTGGAAAACGGA
Source organism: Ichneumoninae sp. B BG-2022a (assembly GCA_030522725.1). Lineage (NCBI taxonomy): Eukaryota > Metazoa > Arthropoda > Insecta > Hymenoptera > Ichneumonidae > Ichneumoninae sp. B BG-2022a. The sequence continues at coordinate 185 of JAPYZD010001124.1, read as the reverse complement.
GATTTTCACATTGGAATGGCCAACTGTACACTGAGAAAAAAGGATGGTATTTCCTACTATAACGAATAGTTCCCAGAGGGGACGTTTATATAGATAGTTTGTGATAGTATATATTCAATTGATTTAACTATAATCATAGTTACAACTATAATTTTTGGTCATTGTCGTAACTGTAAAATATAGAC
>JAPYZD010001123.1:0-50456 GCA_030522725.1 Ichneumoninae sp. B BG-2022a | reverse complement strand
TCGGAATACGTATGAATTTTTTCAGATTTTTATCTTTATTTTGATTTTTCTTGTTTTTTACATGAAAAAATGTGCAAAAGTCAAAATAAAGATAAAAATTGGAAAAAATTCATACGTATTCCGAAAAGTGAACGAATCATTTTAATAAGAAAAAAAGTTGAGTTACCACATATTTTGATGAACAATTTTTTTTTCAACAATTTGTTAATAACATTTTCAAGTTATTGTTATGTAAAATTAGTCTTTTCAATGCCTATAATAAGTATTAATTTTTTCAGATTTTTATAACATTGGGAAGTGTTTGCAATTCTTGCCCAAATTTCTCGAATTTGGGCGGAATGAACACCACTCGCTCCAACCTCCTTAAATCAACGAGGTATTCCTTTCGATCGACCAAACATTTATTTCACCACCCATAAGCGCACATTTTGTTGACTCGATTGATTTTTTTTTTCTGTGTAGGATATTCAAAATTAGGCAGATTTGCGGCTTAGCGAGATCAGAGATTGATCTTCAATAGTGTATTTGCAGAACCAATCCATTTTGTATTGAAACTGAAGGGGAGGAATAATCAAGATATCAACACACGCACCGAAGTTACTTGTGGTCGGACTCGCAATTGTCACTTCAGGCGTTTCCAACGTTTCATATGAGTTTGACTGAAAACGTGCAGGTTTCTCAATTGGCACTTTAGGTATCATAAAGGCACGCCCTATTCTCAGGTCCAATGAAGTGCGAACAGGGTCGTCGAAAGACAAATTTCTAAGTGCCGAACTATACGGAATTTCCAGTTTTGGACAAACCTCCCTGGAAGGGAGCTGGGGGACGATGTGGAATATGCTGATCTAATCTTCGCCCGATACAAATTAAACCTCGGTTGTCGACCAGGGTACCGCCAGTAAACGGTGGGTGATCGAGGAAGCGTTGCGACAGGAAGCGATTTAAACGGCAGGCGTAATCTCGGCGAGCTGGGAGAAGCTTCGACGTTCGCGACGCTGGTTTCCGGTGACCTGTGGCTAACGTCATGAGTCAGGCCGGGCGTTCAGGAAATTGAGCCATCCAGTTCGCACCCGCCCTCCATCGTCAAATAGGACAGATAGGATGTATGTGCGATTATGTGTAGGAATAGGACACGATCGTCGTGGTCGTCATCGTCGACGTAGTTGCAACACCGGCGTCCGCGTTCTATACAACTCCTCCTTTTATTAAAGTTCAAGGCGCTTTTCAGTGAAACTCTCCGACATAATGAAGTCTATTTTATCTTCTCCTGACCATTTGGACCGTCCCGATTTACCCGAGATTTGCATTCGCGGAACCCGTGAGAATCGATCATTTCGATCTGGTTACTAAGTCGTTACTAAGGAGGCTCGAGCGTTAGGTCAAATCCAAGATAGAGCCCGACTAGTTTTAATCTTTTTTTGTTTATATAATTTATTGACAGGTACATAATTGAAATTGCAAAATTTCAAAGAGATTTGACATCTTGTTACTACGATATAGAGATTCTACTAAGCCAATACCAATATAACCCAATTAATACCAACATATCAATAGCAATTGGTATAAGGCGGCGGTTGAGGTGTTTGTGATATAAAACTGACAATTTAATTAAATATGATAGCTTAAATACTCAAATAGGATAGACAGGATGTATGTGCGATTATGTATAGGAATAGGACACGATCGTCGTGATCGTCATCGTCGACGTAGTTACAACACCGGCGTCCGCGTTCTATATAACTCCACCTTTTAATAAAGCTTAAGGCACCTTTCAGTGAAACTCTCCGAGATAATGAAGTCTATTTTAACTTCTGACCATTTGGACCATCCCGATTTACCCGAGATTCGCATTCACGGAACCCGCGAGGATCCTCAAGATACCCAGTTAAAAGGTTAATAACTTATTGACCTTATTAGCGGGTCGTGGCCATGAACTCGCGGCATTACACTGCAACGACATTCCGGTGCGATATTTCCAACCAACAATTCCTTCGCTCACGTCATGCGAACCACGAAGCCACGCACAACCGGGCGCGAGTTTGGCGCAGAATCCGCGCAGCGTACTCACTATTCAACCAAGCGACGCTGGCATTTTACTTTAAACGGTTCACACATGCGCGCAACTGTATAGGAACTGCGCTTCAGGACGTGTATAGCTGTACCTTCGCCCGGATCCTCGAGCTCCTTCCTTGTACGTGTCGTTCTCGGAGAGCACTTTGAGCGATCGCGAAGCTCAGGACGCGCGTAAATGGTACAACTACGAGCTCTCCCTTAAACGGGGATGTAGCAGTGTGCTGCAGTGCTTCTGGTTCACGTACTACGAGCATTACGTGACGCATTACACCGCACTCTGTTGCACCCTCTAACGTGAATACTGGAATGCGTCTAATTTCGCGACATCGGTATAAACAATTCACCCCTTGTTTTTAAGAAAATGATGCATCATTCAGCTGATCACTCATCTAGGGGAGAGCGGGGCAAAATGGGACAGTGGGAGAAAACGGGACAGTGAGGGCAAAACTCAATTTTCCAATAATTTTTGGGTTCGCTATTTTGTCCCAACAATACATCCGGATTTTCAACCCTGTTTTACCCCACGGACCATCATCGCCACCATCGAAAAGTCATTGGAAAATTGCGTTTTGTCTAGTTATCCCGTTTTGCCCCGCTGTGCCATTTTGCCCCGCTCTCCCCTACGACAATTCGCTATGACTGTAGAGAAAAAAAGATTAATTTAAACCAATGGCCTGAAGGTGGAGCTAAAGATCAACGTAACATCGCTCATCGTTGTGTAATAAATTTCCCCCAATGGTGGAAGGAGTTGTTACGCACAAAAACGTGAATGTGGCGAAAATGCCCGCGTTTCTCGGCGCGGTATTTCCCCTTTTACGTTGACCGAAGTCTCCCGTGGTTGACGGAAAGTGACTTATATATAAAGTATAATCGCAGATTGACAATTATGTTAGAATAGAATAAAAGTGGTGAATATGGCCCACCTCGATTGACACGTAAATCAATGATATGCGGACCAGGCCATTTCCCCACTTTTACCCTAGTTATGTTTAAAATGTGTAAATACCCTACAATCGACAAGGACACCAGGAGCAAGTGATTTTTTTATAGTAACGCCACCCTCGAAGCGCAACCTAAGATCGTACAAGGCAGATCTGTACATTTGTATCTTGAGTATGTACTAGTAAGGTGGAGTGAGCAGCTCTCCGCCAAAGCGCCCAGAATCAGATGGCTCAACGACTTTGAGTGCGCGGAGAGAGTCTCGGTGATCCTCGCCACAGCATAAGCCGCAAGACTCCGACGTTTTGGAGCACTATGAACTGGAGGCAGGGAATAAACGGTACAACTTATAACCCTACTTGTCAGATTTGTCGACTACTTCGTTGGGTTCCCGGAAAACCCTTCCCCGTGGAACTGACGATACGACGACCGCCGGCTTTCCAACGACAAGTCGACGACGGCGACGAGTTGCTAAGTACAACTAACTGTGTGCCTGCTGCGAACGACACGATAAATGCTTATTCCTCGATAGTTCGCGAGTAGCGACCGATGAGTAGGATCGATCTAGTTCGCGGAAATTAGCTATAATCGATAAACAGTCGAACGAAAATACCAAAACGTCTCGTTGAACAAAGACGGCCTCATTGAACTTCACATCTCATTGTAGGCTTTAAGAGATTGATGAGAAGAAGATTACAGTTTTCCAGTTTCCCGAGTAGAAATTTTGACGCGTTACATCGGGCTCTGATCAGGTCCTGAGAAGGCCTTGTCAGGACCCTATCAGGGCCCGATTAATTTCGCTCGAAAATTTCTACTTGGGTTACGACCGGATTTGGCGAATCAGTGATCGTTTTAGCTTTCAATGGAGATTTTATTTCCGGGCAATTTCAGTGACTCCGGAGTGAGATTGAGAAGAATCTCTGCGTCATAGCGACAGCATGCGCCAAATTCTCTGGGTACATTGTTCCAGGCGCTTTCCACTCCGTGTTGTGTCACACTTTCTTTCGAGGAACACTGCGCAGCTTCGTCTAAAGATCCACGTGCAGAATGAACCGGTAATGTTTTTCCCTTCCCCGTTTTTTTCTACTCTCCGAGTCTCGCGCGCCACTTCCGCTTTTCTCTGCCGCAATTTTCTCCGCTTCTACACAATTGCGCATAGCCGCGATATGCTCGCGACGCGTCGGTGTACAGGTGTGCATGCGCTCGCGGTACAAGTTAGCAATTGCTCGGCGTTGACTAGCCGAGGTAACCATAGCGACATCCGAGAGCATCGGTGGTCGTGAGCTCGTCGCCGAGCTTAACACAGACAACACGCTCCGTCCCAGTTCGGACGGAGTGTTGAAATCCTCAGTGGGCCACTAAGTGGAACGAGCGCGGGAACTGCGCGGTGGCGGAACGGGAAATTTGCAATGTCCCGTGAACCAGCGGTACAGTCGCGAGGCTCTTGAGGTTTTGCGTCCTTCTAATCATGCGTCGAGGACGCGTGTGATTCCTACGGTATCTACTCGGATCTCCTTCGGACCACGAGGTTTGGCTAATCACCCTTGGCTACCTCTTTTTACTGAGGTTTCATTTTTTTTGTTTTTGTAATGACATTGAGATAGAAAACCACATGGGCCGAATAAATGCTGCTATACGATCGAAGGGAAAACCGCATAAATATCGTAATCGATCATTTCGATCTGGTGCCCTTGTTGCTAAGTCGTTCCTGAGGAGGTTCGAGTGTTAGGTCAAATCCAAGATAGAGCCCGAATAGTTGTAATCTTTTTTTCTGTTTATATAATTTAATGACAAGTACATAATTGAGATTGCGAAATTTCAAAGAGATCTGACATCTTGTTACTAAGATATAGCGATTCTACTAAGCCAATACCAATATAACCCAATTAATACCAATATATCAATGGGAATTGGTATAAGGCGGCGGTTGAGGTTTTTGTGATGCAAAAGGATATAAAAGTGACAATTTAATTAAATATGATAGCTTGAATGGTTCTTGAATGGAATTCGTAACATTTCGAATAAACAATTAAACAATATAACTTCTTCCATTTTTATGATTCTCTTACACTTCATCAATGACCATACAGTTTATCCGATAAAACGAAAATATTTTTGCGTTTGTCATCCTCGAGGTTGTTCAGGAATCATCTTAATACGTTCATCAACTGTCAGAATTAGATGTCAATAATCAAAATAGTACCCAAAGAAAGGATATCAAAAGAAAATGATGAATTCACGATTTATTGTCCAAATCACCGTACAAAGCGGTATAAAAACCCTGCCGGGTTAAGAATCACAAAAATCCGTATAATTAAGTCGAATCGTATCCTTTTTGTGTCCGTCACGTCAATCATCATTGAGAATCTTGGGTACAGCCACGAGGGGGCACCTGCGGTGTAAAAACACCCGAGCGCAATTGCTGCGGCAGGTGAGATTGCGTACTCTCGCCCGTGGGTTATTTTATGCACAAAGATTCACCACACCGGGCACCCTCTTGACTCGTTCTCGTTGTCGACGATGGGCCACACGCCAGCCGGCAATCTAGCCCGACTAGACCTCCCTTATTTCTTATTCTTTCTCAGCTCTCTTCGCGGCAACAACAATAATTATAGCGTTGGAACCAACGAGTCATTACCGCGGGCTGGGATCATCACAATTTTTCGCCTCGTCTCGTAGACGACGTTGCGGCATCTCTCTGCCGCTCATTCTCTTCCTCTAGTATTTGCCCCGAGATACGGTTATACCTACATAAACGCCAAGTTTTCTTTTTTTTTTGTAAAACGAATGAAGAGAAGAGAGCTCGGACTATTGCAATTATTCGCCAAGGACATTGCACACGAACGATAAAATAGATGGCGATCGGGGTATAATTTTCTCACTCGCGGAGAGCGGGAGCTTGATAAAACACCTGCAGCATCGCGCACACTGGTCTAGATCAATAACATTACGTGCCTCCTCGGTCCACCTCGACCGGACCCTGAGAAATTAATCAATCTCCGCGCCACACATGGGATGCGTGTATGATCGTCAGAAAATTAATTAGTATATACGCGTAACAAATTAACGATCTCATCTCGTTCTCGCGCTCGTGAGGTTTTCTTTGCACCACCGGTTTTCCGCATACTTCCAAGCCTCGACGAATGTATCGGCAAACACGAAACAGGCGTATCGATCTTTCCGTCAGTGAAACGTGACCTTGTACGATAGGCGTGATGAAGCGTCTCGAATAGAAAAATCAATGATCATTATGAGCTATGGTCGGAAAAACGTCGGCAAAGGTTAATCGCGCTTTGGTCACTAGCGGGTCAGTGAACCAACATTGCTGGCGATCAGTCGGACGTGGTAGGGTTGGACATACGAAAATAATGACCCTCGTACGCGCAAATCTATTTACCGGCTTGCTGAACCGACTTGCGTGTCGCTGAATTGTATTTCGTTCGGATCGATAACTACGAACCGTTGAAAGTAGCGACTTCGCACCTTGGCGCCAACTTTACCAAACTTCGAGGGATCGCGTCGAAAGTTTCTGCACCGATGAAGTTAACCTTTGGAATATTTTTAATTGAACTTCATGAGAATCGATAAAGGGATTCAGGTTATATAAAATGTTCAATTCCGCATAGTTTTAGCGACATTGAATTTCTCCAACTAAAAAGAAAAAAGTTGTTGTAGTAAAAGCGCGTTATTAACCTCAGTAATGCAAGATATAATGGCTAATGAGCCAGTGACCAAGGTCCTTCAGCCCGTATCCTTGTATTTGACTAAGGAGTACCTCATAGACATAAAATAAAACGTAGTTTGTGGAATAGACGACACAATCGATTGATATATTGTACTAATAACTTTGTAATTTCGCTGTAAGCTGTTTTCCTTATTCTTGTGTGTCTGTTAAAGTTCAGCTTATTATCTATAGTAATGGCCTATATTGAGGAATTATTTCCTTCTGAAAATAATATTGAGGAAAATTAAGTTTACACAATTTTTGTTCATTTTTTTAAACTTAGCTACATAACATTACCATACTACAAAGTGTGCATAGGAAAAGCATTGTCTACGCTGTCTGAGCGTTATGCATCGAATATCCGCACGGTATGTAAATTAATGTAGATTAAAAAAAAAATGGCAAAAAACAGTAGCACAGTGCAAACGAAACGGGTAAAACGAATTTTCGTATTTCGAGGGAATTGTCCATTCTATCCTGTATTGAGCGAAAGAGAGAACGGGGGTCGTCGTGGGAGTCTCACGTGCGTTAATCGTTAACGTTAGTTTGTTCGGAGTACAAAGTTCCGGATATCCCGTGGGACTCGTGCCCGGCAGCACGTCGGGATAGAGCAGGTAGGCACACAATACCCACTGTGTGCCGGAGATAAAAGCAGGAATGTTATCGCTTGTACTGGCACGAGAGCTCTCAAACGTTATTAATAATATCACGCTCGGTATAGTCTGCTCCTAAAGTACACATTCGCGCACGGTCACGCACGTTTCCTGAGCTCCGGCAGCACACTCGGTTTCGGCATTAGGTAATTCCTTTGTAAGAACGGATAGCCGTGTTGGACACGGTACACGCGAGACCGAACTCCACCTCCACTTCTCCCCGACTTGGAAGCACAGACTTCTCATTATCACCGAGTGCATGGTCGCACTCTGCCAAAGGGGACCGTGAAATTGGCAAACAGTCGTCCAACTCCGAATTTCAATCGATACGAAGAATAGAAATGTTACGAGGTCTGTTTCGACAACGCTCATCAATTCCAAGTGTCAAGGGGTCAGTCCTTGACACGTAGAATCGCTTGAACTTTGTGTCCTGCGAGAGACACGTACTGAGAGAAGGATAGAGACAAATTACCATAGGTCAAGGAGGTACGCAACTAGGGCGCCTATGGCAGAAACTCCCAAATTTTCCAAGAATATTTTGCATAATATCTACGAAAAATCCTTATAAATCCGGTACTTCCGGTCATCTAAGAAAAATTAGGTCATGGCAGTACGGAATTTGGGGGTCACATCTGGCAGAAAGTGCCAGATTTTTCAATAATTTTTAGGATAATATCTACGAAAAGTGCTTATAAATCCGCACTTCCGTTCATCTAAGAAAAATTGAACATTTTTTTGTTATTTGTACAATGACCTCGAATCCGTTCTCCTTTACTATAAATACCTGTTAAGAGTCACTCAGCTATTGTAAATCCTGCTCGTTTATTGCGTAAATTAAGATTGCTCTTGAATAAAAATGTAAAAACCAGACGGCTTTTTGGTTACTTCGAAGAAACAGTGAGGACATATCTCATTAAGGCAACCCCAGTGTGACCCAGTGGAGGGATGGACTACGGGGCACGAGGATTTCCGGCTGCTCACCGTGCGAGAGATAAGTTCGCGTGGCATTATCTCGGACGACTCACGTCCGCGGTCATAATTCTTACATTCGTGTTATCTACAAAACTGAAGGGGTGTAATTGTTCGCAGACTTGCTCGCTCCTTTTTAAAAGATCACCTCGCCTTATTCGAATAACGAGTTGATGAGCCAAAAGAAAAGTGTAAAAATTCACAGACGTACCTTGAAGTCTTCTTTTTTTTTGATAACGCAGGAGAAAATTGATTACAAACATCCTCACCGTTCTTGTGCTCAAAAGAAGGAATGGTCGTTTGCTCTCGGCAAAAAGTCCACGGTACTTGAGGGGTTAAAAAAAAACCGTACGTCGTTGGAAGTTGCGAGAGTCGAAAAGCTGAAGAGCCTTTAATGCATGATATCAATGAAAGTATAAGTGACGCGAGTAGAGTCGTCGAGAATTTTATCCGACGTAGATGCGAGGACCACCCATGCAGCGATTCCGCAGTGTCGGCGCAGCCAGTGTGGTGCCAGCGAAAGCGAGCGGGGTGAGGAAAGGGAGACAGCGGAGGGAAAAACGTGTTTCACAACCGATAATTTGATGTTGAAGAAGCAACGCGGCAACGCGCTGGCAAGCAACGACTAGGCAATCTGGGCGGCGCTATTATGGAACCGGTGCGTGAATCGCTAACGAGCCTTCGCTACGAACTTGCACCACGATGGAAAGAACACGCGATAAAAATCGAATGAAAATTCTCTTCTCACGATCGAAGTGCGTAATTTCATTTATGCACCGATGACGTCGGGGGATGCGCGGTGGAGATGTAGGTGCACGGAGACCGGAGGCAATCCCGAAGAAGGCCGAAAGAAAGTGCAGTGGACTGGACGAAGGTCGTACGAAGCATGCGAGAGTTATCGACAATTTTACTCGGTGGCAATGTTATTATTATAGCTATATATATATAAAGGAGGGTGCACGTGGGTTGCAGTTCCACGAGGGAACAATATAAAGATACGCGGAAAACTTTTTCCTCCCGTCCCGATGGACGGGTTTTCTTCTATTGAACTACGATATGAGAAAGGAGATACGAGAACACTCGCTACGCTCGCGCGTTGGGTGCAAAAAGTTAGGTTTTCAAACCGACAGTGGCGTTTTCCCGTATGACGCCACTTTCGATCAAAAACCAAGATTTTCAATCCGGATGTGACATTTTCCCGTACGACGTCGCTTCCGGTTGAAAGCCAACACTTGACGTGGGGGAGACCGGGACAAAATGGCACAGCGGGGCAAAACGGGACAGTGAGGGCAAAATTCAGTTTTCCAATCATTTTTGGATGCCCCATTTTGTCCCAACGAAACACTCGGATTTTCCAACCCGTTTTGCCCCATGTGCCACCATCGCCAACATCCAAAAGTTATTGGAAAATTGCGTTTTGTCTCATTATCCCATTTTGCCCCGCTGTGCCATTTTACCCCGCTCTCCCCTATGTCTCACTTCCGGTTCGAAACCAACATTGACGTATGACGTCACTTGTGGTTGAAAACTAAGATTTTTGAACCCGATGTGACGTTTCCTTAGATGGCGTCACTTCCGGTCGAAAAATTATATTTCCAAACCGGAAGAGACGTTATTCCATGTTGACTTCACTTCCGCACAAAAACCAAGATTTCGAAACCGAAAGTGACCGTCATTTGTCACACAAAAGCAACGGGCATCCGGCCTTTTTCTTACATTTCAAGCTACCATCCGCGAGAAATTATGAATAAACGGCATGGCACCAACTCCAGCAGCATTTCCTTACCCATGGGTCAATGAACGACCTCTCAGCCGATACAACCGCACGTAAAGAATACTATGAACGTAGTGTAAGTCGCGTTTGTACACGAGGGGGAAGTTTACACTGCCTCCAGTTGCGATAGCGTACGGCACATTTAATATTCCGTAGCTGAACTCGACAGCCCGCACGATCCATACCCGCACTCGTTCGCACTGCATAAGTCTGCCCGGAGCGAGAGTCGAGCCTCGTCTAGCTCTTCCGTATAATTTTTCATGCAAGACTGCGAAAACTAAACGACAGACGGACTTTTTACATTCAACACAGTTTTTTATATTCTCATGATTTACACGTGACAATTACCTAAATATTATTATTATTATTATTATTACTATGTGACCGATAATGAAATGATGGTTTGCGCGACATGTAAGCCGGGCACTGCAACAGCTTCGCACGTGCGATTTAAATGGAGGTGTGACGACACTAATAAATCAGGTCGAACAGGGCGTATGTTAATTAGAGACCACTCGTGACTCAGCACCTTTCAGCTTATACAGAGACGGGCAATTATTGAACCCTTAAAAAGGATCAAAGCCTTTTCCATTCCAAAATGCCAGCTTTGAACCTCAAAATTTTCCAACTTGTCGTGCACCACCTTTTCCCAAATGCCGTTTTCACTTGACCAAACACAAATTTATCGCGAAGACAATCAATAAAAAAAAAGCATAACAGATAAATGATATACGTACGGTAATTGCCTGTTCACCCCTTTACTATTTTTTTAAGTATCTACTCAACTGTACTAAATACAGACAGATATTGTAGGGTTCGAAGGAATGCACTTTTGGGTGGCACTTCTTTTATCCACCTTAGACCACCGGAGATGAAGTAAGAAGATCGACAGAGTAGGTACGTGCGTCGCTCGAGTAATTTCCGAACTGTTATAGCAACTTTTTTTCGAAACCGAACGAACCCGTCTGTTTCGAATTCTATTCCCATGGATCGTTTTAACGACGGAGTTGAGCGAGTCGCCGTTCTCATTGTTCTCTTGCTCGTTCGGGAGGCAATCGAATACGCCATGACCTCTCGAACGTGTAGCGATCTACACAGAGTTTCGTGTGTCGATGTATTGGCCATGATCTGGCAACTATACTTTCCCGTACCGAGTCCAGACCTTCGATCCGACCTCTGTCAATGCAAGCCGCTTATTCACACACTGAACAAAAGAATATTTGAAAAAACTCAATATTCTATAAATGCCTGTGTTGTACTTGGTTCGAACATAGTTGTTCTTGACCAGAAGCACACTTGCTTGATTCGACTATGCACTTTTTTGGGTGGCAAACTTGGTCTCGTTATTCACCCATATGTAAACCTCAGTGAACTTTGGCAGAGCCTCGTAAGATTTTACGACTATGCCTGTGGCACACGTAGAATACACAGTACAATAGCACAATAGCACACACACGATACAATAGAACAATAGACGCAAGAACCCCCGATACGTTATCGCCGTTCATGAAAATCTTGGCGACGAACATTATTGCGGTGACCCTTCAGCGTCGTCTTCTTCAATGACGGCCAACCCCATTTCCTATGCGGAACATTTGTCGCAGTAACATTGGGGCAACTCGCCACGCCGGGGGTTCAAACGACACCTGACCTATACAATCGCGTTTCGATTCCAGATATATTTAGTTCAGAAGTAGATAGATTTTCGTAGTCGAAACTTATATCCCGGTCGTTTAATCCTGGAACATCACACATGGATCTGGAAAACTCATGATTTTCAGAGCCACTATCAACACCAATACTAGTCCCAATCACACGAACGGAAGATAAGTCCGCTGTTTCTTGACCAAACTATCGATCGCACATCGCAGTCTCCGAGGCGGGCAGAACCCAATTTTCACCCTCAATCAGATTTCCTCTCCGGCCGCGGAAACACAATTTGTTTTCGCTTTCCTCATTTTACCACCGTTGAGAGAGCCCGCTATTCAGATTCCGGCGTCCATCAAAGTTGCGAACTCAGCGAACGGATCGAGTATTCGGATCGCAGAGGTGGATAATGGTCTGATACGGCCGGAAGGGTATGGCGAAGAGTAAGGCTAAACTGTAGAAGCGACGTACAGCGATGCCAGGGTTTTTACCATGTGTGCTATAGCGATGCAGCACAAGCATTCGCACTCCGCGTTCTCTAACAGATAGCCACTTCTCCCACACACTCGACTCAGTTCATTTACATTGCCCCCAGCCCCCGGTGTCGGTTTGTGAAGCGTACGTGTTTCCCAGGTCGCAACTCGCCGGAGATCGTGGGGGATGGTTGCCCGGTACGGATCGGATCTGTTCGGTCGAGTGAATGACGCGACCACCCTTTCCCTTAATCAATGTTATCGCGAGATTAACCGTGGGTTGCCATCGGTGAGACGAGGCAGCGGCCGGGTATGCATGTGTCCACAGTCAGAGGCTTGACATCCTCTGCGTATGGACAGCAGCGGCGGATCTCCGGCTCGCCTCGATGGCGTGGCCCCCTGCATATATGTGCTGATGCTTCGATGGCTGCGGGCATGTGCATGTGCACATACTCGTCCGCACGAGCATACCGACCGGCTCGATACAATTCCCGAAGCATAGGGCTCCGCAGCAAAAACTCCACTAACTCGGGTTCAACTTCACCGCGCAGCCACGCTATTATACGTAACTGTAGACCAACGCTTCGCTTCCTCTCCAGCTTTCATCATCCCTTTCACGCATGTTAACTAGTCCCGCGTGTCTCCGAAGCGCACACACTCCGATCGTATACACACATTATCGCTTAGCATCCCTTTGTTCGGGCGGGGAAGGGTGGACCGAGGGACACGGGCTTTCCCTTCCCCACTCGGGTCGTGATGCGACTCTTGTTGCTCGCTCTCGCGCAGAGATTTAACTGTGTTCAACCCGGGAATCAATTGGTCGGGTATCCTCAATTTGCCGAATTCTAAAACTCTATGGCAGAGACCAATCCATGGACACAGAGCAATGGCACGTACGTAACGTGCTCGAGATACAAACACACTGTTGAGTTGCTGAGTGTTTGTGTGTGTGCACGCGTAGAATTCTTTAACGAGACGATCGATAAGCGGCGTTAGAGCAAATCCCGCACGGGTCTCGATCAAACCCTCTCGATTGGTCAAAGGTCCCAATTCGATTAATTTCGCCTCTCGTTCGGTTTGCTCGTTCGCCATTCTCAAAAATCAGCGGGTAAAGGATGTAATTCTGTAGCATTTGCCCTATCGGAATAGAATAGTAGTGAAAGAGCAACGAAAGCGAGAATGTGTCCGAAGGTAAAAATTATAAAGCAATGCCAATACAAAATCAATGGCAACAAAAGGATGCCAAAGATATCGAAGGGCGTATGCGTCATAGCGACTTTAGTACAGGATTTTCGTATTATCTAATCATAAGCTCAAAGTATATGTAGGTTGTTAATGCCAACAATTTGTAATAGGTTTTAACGTCATAACAAATAAAATACTTGCATTGGATGTAATTCTGTATGCACCCTATCACGTGTCTCCAGTTTTAGGTTTTTAAAATTTTTATATACAGTCCCGAAAAACGCCAACAATCAGATATGGAATGAGTGATTGAGGAAAGTGTTCGATTATTGACTAAGTGATATTTCATCGGGATTTAGATGGTACGTGATGAAATCTTGCACAATAGTTGTATGCTGAACTGATAGAACGGAAATGGTGTATAAATTGGTTGGAATGGGTCTACATGGGCATTGGATGATTGAATCACATTTCACGGGGCGTGAAATGTTTCTCCTGCGTTACAACAGCGATGTACCTAATGCCGTACCAGAACCGGTTGAGTGTAGAGGGTCCGTGGTTGTGCCAAACGTACACACTGAATCATTGCCAAAATTAACGGGGAATTACGGTTACGTTAACAACGTTCGCGGTGGAAGCCGTGGGCTCGAATCATCGACCGGTGTTCGGGGAATTTATAGCATGTTGCATTTCGTCGCTTATAATGGGTACAGCGTATATAATGGTGTATGCACGGACAGGTAGAGGGCCACTGCGAAATCGTGCACAAGGGTGGCCACGAAACGTTCGTCCCAAAAATTCGACCCAACGTGTACACTTGAACACACTTGGTAACTCAAGTGTACTCAACCGGTCCTCAATGAGGAGTAGAAACGACCCGTTCCATTTAAGTCCTCTTATCGTGGTGCCTGCAAATTTGTATGCATTTATCATAAAGGATTAACATCTCGGCAGATATGATTTGCGCAGCCGACGTATCAATTTGGGTACATCATGTTTAACACAATTGATTTTCGATGAAGTACCATAATGACGAGCAGAGCTTTACACAAATATGTGTAATCTTCGAGGGTTAAAAAATTGGTTTGTTGGTGCCAAGGAACATGATATGGTTAACATGATACGGTCTTAATTCTTGCCAGAATTAAAAGTGTCTGTCAACGAGGACGAAAAACCACTCGACCATGTTCAGTAAGTACAAAATTGGTTTTTTGGTGACAAGGAAAATGATACGGTGATCTGTTTCATCGCGAATCGAAATACCAAGAACGCCTCTTTACATCCACAAAAGTCGTTGGCAACATCGCGCACGGAGTTCATTTACTTCGATCACGTTCGCTAGCAGAGATATATCCGAGCAGAAACGTTCGCTTCGATCCTATCTTCTACGTATACTGTATCAAGATTCTATTCGTGCCGCGGCGATCTTGTAATTCGTTCGTTTTCTCGTTCACTACCGATAGCAATACACATTCTCGTTCGTGACATATCACGACGGAGGGTATGAGAGATATAGCGGCCGTTAGTGTAGCTATCACAAATATATTACGGTATGGTGTTTGAATTACATCGAGAGAAAGTAACGAAAGTTTCGACACAACGCTCGTACCGAAATCCGCACTATGCAGCTTATAAATCTGCTAGGAGCGTGTATTCCACTTTGCGCTCAATATCCTGCGCTCTCCCGGAGTCTCTCAAAGGGCATGGCTAACTATATTCTGTACGGTGAAACCGTACCATACTCTGCCCTCGGTTTCGCTTCGGAACGAGACAAGACGTTTGCCGAAGCACGTGATTAAGGCTCACCACCATCGATGCAAAGCACATTGCTAAATCGCGTCACGAAGTTGCTCTAGCCACTCCGGTCCCTTCATCGACAGCTATTCATCTCTCATCTCTACACTATTGTGGTTGCTCGTGTAGCTGCGTGTGCAACACACGATGGTCGAGGACCGAAGGCTTTTCTTCGCACCCAACACAGACGGAAATTTACACGGACTTTTTGAACACGGGGAAGTTTTCCCCGTGTTCAAAAAGTCCATGGCCGAAACGTAAAAAAAGGTGTTTTGGAGATTCGCATCGACCTTATTTCTACTTTTTCTGAAAATCTTTTAGCTATTATGTCACATTATGGCCGTGATTTTGACTAATTTCTTATTTCCAACTTCATCCAGCTTTTCAACTTTGTGTATCGTTAAGTTGGTTGGGAAGTGGTCTATGTTGAAGAGTTTATGCTCGGAAAAAAAAATCATTGATTCAAGTAAAATTTGCTTGTGGGCTGCCAATGAACAAAAAATCTCGTTTCAATTCTACTTTCTATTCCTCTAATTTTATACCGGATTGAAAGGATAACATATCACCTTACCAGTTTCGCCGTCATTGTTTCAATACCGTATGGTATCATAAGAATTACAAATAGAATTGAAACAAACTTTTTTTTCTTTGGCAGCCCGCAAGCGAATGTTTTTTCAGTGTGATGTTCGCTACGGCTGCGATCGACTTATCGGAACCGTCACTTCAAAGGACGATCCGAATCTTCGAATATATTGAAATAATTTTTTTTCCCCGTGTTCAAAAAGTTCAGAAATAAATAAATCTGCGGGCCCATGGCCGAAACGTAAAAAAAGGTGTTTTGGAGATTCGCATCGACCTTCCGACTGACGGTGTTGACGGAGTCGATCACAGCCGTACAAGATATAAATTTGTGTACCATATTTGTTTTATTGATTGCGAATAAAACATCCACTCCTGTACCATAAAACTCACGCTAGCTCGGGAAATCGTCGAGCCAAGGAATGAACGACTTCACACACCTTTATGTCCCTTTTATTTCGCGGAGTGCATTCCGCGCTGTCGCCGCGAGGTAACGAAGTAGGCGATCCTCCAAGTCAAGTACCTTCACGATGCACTCCACTCTATATTTTCCTTTAACACGGCATCTTATGTATTTCGTGTTCACGCGAATCGACGTGCGCGCGTTTCATTTAGCAATTGCGTTGGCGATGCAGGTGTGTCCCAGATCGCAAAATAAGAGACGTCGAGAAAATATGAAAAGACGGGCTGGAAGAAGAAAACAGGTTACAAGAAGAAAAAAATAAGAGACAGGAAAACGTGTCGCTCGCTTCCGGCTATATCACAAGGGCTCAGTTCTCGAGAGTGGAGTCTGGCAATCCCATTTTCTCGGAAAAGCTCGGCGTGAATTCACCTGGGATGCAGCTGCGTAGGGAGCTCAATATCATGATCGGGCTACCTGGATCACGTTACTGCTGCGGAAACTCAACGCTGGGAACAAATCTGATGTACAAATTTAATATTTAATGTTACTTCACCGTTCCAATAAAAACAAATAATAACTTCAAGTGAAATTATATCA
The DNA here is from genome assembly GCA_030522725.1 of Ichneumoninae sp. B BG-2022a. Lineage (NCBI taxonomy): Eukaryota > Metazoa > Arthropoda > Insecta > Hymenoptera > Ichneumonidae > Ichneumoninae sp. B BG-2022a. The sequence continues at coordinate 33,646 of JAPYZD010001123.1, read as the reverse complement.
ATTAATTACTCATTTAATTTATTTATTGGATTTATTTTTTAAATCCGATTTTTTTTCACCAGATATGCGATTCTTTTTTTTCAGGTTTTGACGCACACGAGACTGAAACCAGAAGATAGTCAGTGTGGCTCGTCGGAATGAAAATGAGAATTCGCGACTCAATATTTAACAGAAAATATTGAAACCAAAACAGTACATTGCAGTTGCGGAAACTAAATGCTGAGAACAAATCTGATGTACAAATTTAATATGTAATGTTACTCCACCGTCCCGATAAAAATGAATAATTCCGTAACATTAAGTTACGGAATTATTCATTTTTAGTAAATTACTAGAAGTAAATTGGATAATAAGTAAATTACTATCCAATTTATCGACTCATGTAATTTGTTTGTTGGATTTATCTAAAAAAATCCGATATTCTTCATTAGAGGATATGGGATTCGTACGCAAACTCCCGTCTCCATTCTCCGATCGTGGCGGTGTACGGTGGATACGTTTTCGCAGTGTAACACAGTGGCGGTCGTTTACACGACCGTGTGCTCGACATTTTAATGTTCGAACGGCGATCGGAGGCTGAGCGGAGAACGCGAGACTCTCCGCTGGCGAACTATTCCTACAGTACTGCACATTATACACGTTTATTCCACATATATACATATGTACGTGCGTATATATCGGGTGAAACCCGGGGGAGACAGAACGTGTGTGCCAGCAAATTGAAGCGTGGTATTGTCTAAGCAGAAGTCACGGAGGCAAACGAAAGGAGCCGGAGAATGTCCCCTCGCCGAGCTTCGGCGTCGGTGGCAATCCCTGCGAGCCTCTCAAACCGCGACTCTTGCACGCTCCATTAATTTTATTATAGGAATCGCGCAGCAGCAGCACCGGTAGCGCGATAGAAACAGCAAAGATCGAGGGGGAGTAGAGCAACCGCGTGAACTCTCTCATCTCGATTCCGCGTGGGGAGATCGTGGGAGTAGTGTCGATTTCCCAGAGAGCTCGTGTGAATTCCTTTACGACGCGGACTGACAAACGAAAACGAAGAATCCTCGCTCCTGTTTCGTGCTGCTGGCTTGATATTTTTTGGTTCTGCGATTCCGTCGTTGATGAACGAAAAATAAAACGAAATTGAATATTGGGTTTCTGCGCGGCAAAAATCAATGACTACATCCACTCTGAGAAAAAAATTACATAGTGAAAGCAACTATAGTGACTTTTCACCACAAGAAATTGTACCCAAGAGGAATGTCTATATTTTGTGGTAACGACAATAACATAAAATCATGGTTGCAATCATAATTATACGCGGAGAAAAAAAATCAATTGAATCAACAAAATGTGCGCTTACGGGTGGCGAACCAAATGTTTGGTTGATCGAAAGGAATACATCGGTGATCGAACTAAAAGGCCGTCGAATCAAATGTTTCTTTACTTACTACGGCAATTATTTCATTCGATCCACCAGACATTTATTTCAATTTAATTTTGTTCAATGAATATTGCACTTTTGCCGGTGGAAGATGAAGATTCTATTGCGTAGTTGAAACTTTTTTTTAAATGTCCCGAGACGCACATGGCAAAAAAGTTTATACTTTTTACAATAACTTATTAGGCACAAACGTCCTCAATTTTTTATTTGTTTATTTTCGGATCGCACGATCCGTATTCTAGTTTTGCAAGCAAAAGTACAAACTAAAATTATTAAGGACACGGGAAATAAAAGGACAGCTTTGTATATTCATACCTGAACAAGCGAGTTTGTTACTTATTTAATACAATAATTTTTATGAAACTTCGTATTTAGGTTTTCCGAAATTATTTTTTACTGTGCAGCGTTGCCACTTTTTCCGTACAATATTGAGAGAGAAAGCTTGATATGCCAAATTGATGTAAAACTGCGGTCGAAGAAAGCTTCGTAATTGACTAACCAAGTGATCAATTAATGAGATCATTAGCTGGGTACACAGCAGCGGAGAGAATGATTTAAAGCAGCTTATTTAAAGTAGATTTAAAGCAGCAAAACTTTCAGGTGCAATAAAGTAAAATATTTCCGATAGGAAGCGGCGCTTGGCTTACACACAATAGCACCGATTTTTCGACCGAGCGACGACATTCGCTCACTTCCAATCCGTGTTTTGTTGTTTCTCATTATAAATACCACAATTTTCCATTCGATCGTTCTACAAAACAATGAGAGGAATATGGCTTTTTTACTTTATAATAAACGAACAAAACAAATTTTTGTTAGCCAACAGGAACAATCATTCGTTTCGTTATCTCGTGCCTTTTATTCTTGAAATTCGCGAAATTCAAAATGTTTTCATTGTCAGTCGCGTTGAATTCAATTTGCGGCTGATGCGTGGAAGGCGAAACAATGGACAGATATTGAAAACGAAAAAGAGTATAAAAATTGATAAATTACGAGCGCAATTGACACGAATCGCTAGGAAAAAAATTCATTTAGCGGCCCGATCTCGTTTTTTTTTTTTTTTTTTGGTAATCCAAACATGCGTAAATTTTGTCCTGGTATCGCCGCGCAATCGCGCGAAGTGGCCCTCTCCGTTTATATCGGGACAAAAGTGTGTTGAACGTTTCTGATTAATGGCTCCGACAGCGCTATCGTCATTCGTTACATTATCCGTATCCAGTGCGGCGAGGATTCATGAAAAGCTAACGGATCCACGAGCATTCTCTGTCGCGCAGTGCACTCGCAAAATCGAAATCAATCGGGCTATTCACCTGCGCAATTTACCACGAGGTGAAACTACAGCGACTCTCCGCGGACGGGACGGCGTAGTTACAGAGCAGCGTCGAAGCTCGAGCTATCCGACCGAACGCTGCAGCGTGCTTGATAACGCTTTGATCGCGATAACTCGACTGTCGTAGTGAAATGAAAACAAACACGAATCGAGTGATCTATTGAATCGTGTCTTCATTTTTTTTTTTTTTTTCTTGCTCGTTCACTCGATTACTTTTTGCTGCAGCGAAAAATCTGGAATCACATCGGTTACGTCGGTGAAGGAGAAACCTAACACGCTACCGACTACGCTATTCCTAATTTATACGTTTCTTTTTTTCAAATACCTTGTAAGTTCCATCGAACATTACACGTGAGACATGACTTGCGGTTCCGGATGATCCGCGGTATGCCAAAAATCTGAAAAACTTCAAAAGTCAAGACCATTGATTTAGCATAATAATAATGCTCGGAAGTTTCATCGCGATCGAAAATCAAATCTCCATACCGACTGGCAGCTCACGCAAAATCGTCCGGGAAAAATCGCGCAACTGTTGGACCCCGACAGCCCAACCGTTGAGCGTGCGGTACTAAGTATAATAAAGTACAGACATTGCTACAAAGTAACGATTCCTAGATATTGCCCGCATAACTCAATGATTTTATAAATGTTTAGTGTACTCTACATTAAAATAAATGATGATTTTTATAAATGTTTAGGTACTCTATAGCCGTATCGTTACTAAATCGTATATAACAAAAAATTATGAAGCGTGCGCAATCTATCGCTGAACTCTTATTAGTTTATACCGAACTAACTTGGTGCATTTTATATGCGTCTGGAGAATAATATAAAACACTTGTGGACGCAAAGTATGGGAATAATCACGATATGCCGTAAAGGGCACAGCGGCCTATGCATAGCGAAATTCGCGATGCGTTTGGTTAAAATCGTAATTTCTCCACTTCATCCTCGAATTACTATACGAATGTGGAGATTATTACTATATTTTTCTCTCCGAGCAGATATGATTGGAATCTCAGGTGCTCTTCAGCAAAAGCGAACGTTTTTATTTTTCGTCACTTTATTTCCACAAAGTCAACGTTGGATCGTCGAGTGTAGTTTTTTCCCTATATTTCTAAAACGAGAAAAGCGTTGGAATTTTAAAGGCGAAAGGTAAAACGGCAGAGGATTTGCAGTCCGGTGACTCTCGAGGGAGAACAGGCGTGTGGGAGGTCTGCGGGACGGTACAGAGAGAAAAGTTTGAATGTGTCCGGGAAGACGAGTAGTAATGACACGAGCTCATCGCGCACAATAAGGGAAGACGACGGCTCCACGACATTTTCATCTTTCGACGAGAAAAGTCGACCTCTTTCGTACGGCTACGGTTTCCATTCAAGTTTCGCCCTTCTCCCTATCTCGAGCCGTTATTCCACTGGCGTTCCTTTATGTTCCGGACTCTCCGGCGAGTTTTTCTACTCGTCCCGGCCTCTTTGTACGCTCGTGTGTTTCGCGCGGAATTCGCGAGGAGGAATTATAGAGAGAATAGAAAATACAACGAGTAAGCATAAAGTACGGGAAAGCGGCGCGCGATATGTGCCACACGACGTTACTTACTCTGGTGATGTTTAGCTTTGAAGTCAACTGGGCAAAGAAATGCCACTGTTCCGAGTGCACCGTGAGCTCGAGTAACTGCCGCATAACCGTGTGGGTATTCCTGCAGCTGTGCGAAGCTTTGCCGTATGCTGCTGGTACGCCGTTGGCCGCACACGATTCATTATTACTCATTATGATACGAAGCGACCGAGGAGAAGGTAAAGTGAAGCCTCGACGAGTTATACGTCGAATGTCGAACGGTATGCAAATTTTCACGGATAACCGCAGCTTGACCGACTATCGGACTGCACCGAGAAAAATAATTTATTTGACGGCCACCGTTTATTTGGGTTAAGTACAATATTTATGTGATTTAAATAAATATTTATTGTATTTGAGTAACTGTTTACTTAATTCAAAGTGTCTTAGCTTAGCCAGCCAAACTATGAAATCCATTAGTGGAATAAGATGTTTTGGACGGCTAGGCCGGCCTATTTGTACTGCCGTAACCTGTACTATTGTATATCTTGTAATTTTGGCATTCAGTATACCTTGGCATTTTTTGACGAATTTTTATTTTATTTTTTCTAACGTTACCTGCAACGTATTCCAAAATATTTTCGCCCGCTGAACATGAATCCGCCAGACTTTTCTGCCTACAGTACAATGCTACATTAAGGGGCTCGATTTTTGTGCACGAAAAATCGTATTTTTGGGATTTAAATGGAAAATATTAGGTTGGGAGTAAAATAATTGTTATATTCGTGATCAGCGGGAAAAAATACATCGAATATAGCTTTGAAACAAAAAAATCGAATGAACAATTTTCGATCGAGCCTTTGGCAAGATTGTTCTCACAATTAACCCCAATACGCCGCTCTTCCGAAAAATCTGATTTTATTAATGACGAGTATCGGCACGGTACAAAGTCAAGCACCGAACCTTCTAAGACACAGCTGCGGAGAACTGCCAGTTGAGTTTCAGGAAGGAAAGCGGTTTTTTTTTTTTCGTCCAGAAGTCTTCGGTCCTACGCGGTGAGAATCACGAGAACGAGCGACGTGTAGCACAAGCTCACGTCTAAACAAAAATCCTAGAAAAGAAATAAATAAACCAGAAGGGATCACCGCGAGCTCCCACAGGCGGTTGCCGTACGTGCGCGTCCGGTGCGGCGGACTCTCTTGGTCGTCCCATTCGTGGGTGAACGAAATTCAATGCCGTCGTCCGAAACGCATGTTGAATACGTGGGCATATAAAAAAATAACACATAATTTTTACATATGTAATACTACACAAATTATAATAATCTACATAAAATATGTAATATATTGTAATAATATATCATATTGTAACGATCGATCTTGTATTGATCGTCCGTTCGTTCGTCTATTGTCAAACCTAACTAACATCGTGTGTCTTAAAGTAGTTCTTGCGAATAGGGTTCGCATAAGTTTCAGAGAAATGAGAGGGAATTGCAAACACTTTTGGATGATATAAAAATCTGAAAAAAATCAAGCATCTTAAAGGTCCTGAAAATATTAATTTTGCACAATAATAATTGCAAAATGTTATTAACAAATTGCCGAAAAATACCTTTGTGAAACAAATCTTCCGGAAACCTAACTTTTGTATAAAAACGATTCGTTCACTTCTCTGAATACATATGAATTTTTCCAGATTTTTTAATTGACTTTGAATTTTTTGTTTTCTATATGGGAAAAATGTGTACAAAGTCACAAAATTCAAAATGAATTTGAATTTTGAGGAATGAACGAATCATTTTCATCAGTTTATTAATAACATTTTGGAATTATTATTATTATGCACAATTCATCTTTTCAACTTCTTTAATACGCTTGATTATTTTCAGATTTTTATATAATCCATAACTGTTTGGAATTCCCTCTCACTTCTCTGAAACTGATGCGAAGTGAACGCATGGATTACCTTAACGATCAGTCTGCTACATATTCGTTACAATATATATAATAAAATGTATACATATATGTCCGAAGATCGGCGCCGTAAAGATACATCGCGAGGCGCTCGTTCGTCCATCGAAAACAAGTGAAAAAGGGAGTCAAGGTACCCCGACGATAATTATATACAATCTGTCGCCATATCCCATGCAATATCTTTGAAAATATATTCGAGTAAGACGCGATATCATTGAAGATATAGTATGTACGTGAGTTGAGAGTTGGCCATTAGCGTTACGTGATTGCGTGGTGTAACGTCGTCTGCCGGCTGTTTAGCGCGTAATTAGCGACCTGACACGCGCACACGCAAAATACTAAAAATATAATAATAAAAAACTAAAGAGTTGATGCACACGTAGCGTGATGATCGTCGAGTGTGTGCGTGTTGCCGCGGGTGCTGGTTCATGAAGGTTTTTCATCGTTCGGGTCGGGCATCCGGTCTCGAGACCTATAACGTCGAGAGCCAAAAAGGACGAGTGCCAAAAGCTACGAACGGGTGCAACCGGTATGCACGCGCTGGAGCGTGGTTGCTGGCGAGGGGATAAAAAGGTAGTGTTCGTTATATAGTGTAGATACGCGGACAGGCGGGGGGAGAACAGCAGAAAAGGATATATCCGCTCACTGGTCGTGCGCCTATATATACAGGATTATAGATTGGATGTAGCCGGTGCAGCAGCTTTTACCTTCCTAGTTTCATTGAAAGCCGTCCCCCGGTTCCGGACGATCGACGTATACGCTCCGCGCGCCGGGTTATTAAGTACTCTATCTACTACTACAGCATACGCCATACTACTGTTTCTCCATGCCGGTTGCAGTTGATGCAGTAAGAGACGAATACGTTTCGAACAGCAAAACCCGTATTATATGCTACAGTGAGTCCCCAGCCGATTTCATGGGCAACTTGACAGGAAAACGATAAAGGATTAATGGCGAGATTCTCAAAAAGTACCTTTTTATGTAACGCCTTATATTCAGAAGATTTGCAGTTGAAGGCGTGAGAAATGTAATATTTACCCTTAGTTGGATCATATAACGTGGTATATCAGTGATCCGAGTTTGTTGTGTTTAAATAAAAATGCCTAAAATCACAGTTTGGTAGCAATTTTTTTTTTCTGTATCGCATGCTAAGAAACGTATGGACAATGTGTCAGCGCTATGTCATCCGATATAGATATATGTCACCCGACTATTCCTGTTGATACGGTCAAATTTCTTGACCAAATTGCACCAATGAGCCGGCCATATCGTCTTATCGGCCGTATTACCCTGAAATACCCCGTTTAAAAGGAGCAATAAAAGAAAAAAAATCCTAAAATTGAAGTCCGGTCGGCACGCCACTTTGGGTTCATAAACTTTGCACCCACGGAAACGGATTGGCTCGGCTTGTAAGAAGATATAACGACCGGCCGTATCGTCCCATCGGCCATATTACCCTAAAATATCCCATCTAAAAGGCGGGCTAAAAGGAAAAAAAATCGAAAAATCGAATTTGCGTATGACTTAATTTTTTCCGAATTGGATACTAAGCTAAAATCCGGATATATCGGCGCTATGTCACCCGACTATTGCAGTTGATACGATCAAGTTTCTCGGCGAAATTACGCTCGGCAAGGGCAATCGCGCCAGTCCGGTCGGCACGCCACTTTGGGTTCATAAACTTTGCACCCATGGAAACGGATTGGCTCGGCTTGTAAGAAGATATAACGACCGGCCGTATCGTCCCATCGGCGGTATCACCCTGAATTACCCCATCTAAAAAGGAGAGATAAAACGATCAGTCGCCTCGATGTGTTCGTGTACAAACCGAGCAAGTTAATCACCGGATACGCTGCATACAGATTGTTAGATTACTCTGTATAGTATAATTAAGCGAATCTGGCTCCCTTGTGCAGGGCTCACTCCCTGTTTGCTGCTTCTCCTGGCAGCAACCTCACTGCCGACTACCCGTTCGCTTGCGAGCTGGTGCTGCCCGCGGCGCCTTAACCGCGAGCGCGTTAACTTCCACGGATTTTCCACCCTCGCTTGCCACATCCAGCTTTATCCCTCGCCAATTTCTCTTATCCCCTCGACCCGCCGCCAGTAGACAGCGCTTCCCCTTGTCAACCGAGAGCTAAGAATCCTCTGCAATGCGCTTAGCCCGTCGCTAAACTCTTCACCCCCTTCAGCCACCACACGCTGTCACTATGTAATTAGATAGCTCCGATAGTAAGCGCCCCAAAGTTCGACTTAATCACTCCAAGTCCATGTGAGCACAAACTTTCAATCACACCGCAGAACTTTGGCCTTCCTTCGACGGCCGACGGCAAAATCAAACTTTTCCGTTCCACGACGATAAATCGTCTGCGAGGGAAAAACCATTTCCGTTGTAAGACTGGTGTTTTAAACGCCCGGGAAACTTGTTTGTGGAAATTGTGAATCTACATTAAATAGTTTATTAAGCGCCGAAGGACTTCGGTCGATGGCACATTAATGATTTGTATGTGAAGGTTGTAATTATCGCATAGAGAGACGCACGCAGTTATTGGATAAAACTACACGGTGTTGTCGATAAGTGCACTTTTTCCTAGGAGTAATAACTCGTAGTTAATTAACTAAGAGTAATAACTCCTAGTTAATTAATTGCACCATCGACTCTAAATTATCACGCCGTCAGGCCGCACAGAAAAAAGTGTGAAAAAAATGTTACAAGTGGACATTTCGAAACATATATTTTTTTATAGAGTTAACAAAATGCTGGCAACATTTGGAATATGGACTGGTGCTTTAAATGCGAGTGAAACGTACTGGTGGAAATTGTGAATTTACATTAGTCAACTAAATGGCACCATCGACCCTCAATTATCGCGCCATCAGCCCGCGAGCAAAACGGTGTAAAAAAATGTAATAAAAAAATCCGATACATACATTTTTTTAATAGAGGTAACAAACTGCTGTAATTTCTCTGATAGCACAGGAAGAATTGTACGATGCAACAAAGTGCAATGTGTGTCGCTTCACACGTTAACGTAGTCTCTTTAGGCCTTTTTCGAGGTAACTACGAGCTCGCGAGTGTCCGTTTTGGGTAATTTTGGAAATTTGCTCAAGGAAGTTTTGATTGTATCGTGTCGGAAAAGTTTTTTCGTTCGATCGATTTTCCATCACATGACTGGTGTTCTTCTTTACCTCCCCGTTTCAAATCTCGGTATGACTTTAATTTTCCCAAATCGCCTGCAACACCGATAGAGGCGTGTCGCTCATGATCGTCTCGCTAGAGCAGGTGTCCGAAGTTCGACGGTGAATCCGTGCGTGAGTTTTGTTGACAGTGCCTGCTGCACCGAACTCTCCCTTCTGATTGCGCTGCTGGCCGTCGGCACATGCGAGGTCAACGTTCGCCCGGCAGATTAATCACCCACACGAGGGGGAGCATCTGGAGTTGAGACCTCTGGGTACTCGATCGTTCGCGCGTCGCAAACTCTCTCGCGATGGAACTGCCCAAACTTTGAACGCTGATTAAAAAAATCGCCTGCGGGCTTCCGAAGAATTTTTTTTATTTCAATTCCTCAAATTCGGCAAGACTGTCAAGGTGACGTGTTATCGTTTGAAGCCCATATAGAATTGTAAGAATTTTCCTTTTTTTGCCACCCTGCCCAAAACTGACGGACAGCAAAACGGGCACCGCCTTAACTTTCTTATAAACTACTTGTTTCAGTTTGGGAACAAAAACCCCCCTTCTCCCTTATGTCTTAGGCATATCGTCACTAACAAAACTAATTCACCATTGACATACTCTGCACTTGCGTTATTACACAGTAAAAAAATAATTTTGTAAAATCGGAATACGAAGTTTCGTTAAAATAATTTTGCTAAATAAGTGACAAACTTTTATTTCCAGTACTATTAACAATTTTAGTTTGTCCTTTGTAAAACTAATTTTTTTTTTCAAAACTAAAAGCCAGATGTTGTGATCGGAAAATTAACGAATAAAAATTGTCGACGTTTGTGGACAATAAATTCTCGTAAAAAGTACAAACTGTTTTTACTGTGTTTACTCGCCTTATTAAGCTACCCCTCCGCTCTGCGTACGTAGTATGTGGGATAGTACGAAGGGTCGTGAAGAAAGGTCCTTAGGGGATTTTTCCCAGGATCCAAACAAACAACTATGTATCCGTCCATCTACGGTATGCAGTTTACCGTCGTCGTGGGTCACTCTCGCTATATTCTTGGCATTTCGTACACAGAGCATCGAGTTTCAGTCTCGTTCACCCTCGACAATCGTTTCGCGATCGGAGTGCACCGGGCGTCTCGTGTGAACGTAAAAGGTTGGAGAAGGGAAAGAAAAATCGCGACGATAAAAGAAAGAGCGAAGAGCGTGGTGGACGATACAACACACGCGGGAACAATATTGAGTTACGATAGGCGTTCCGTGCCGGAGCCACATGTATGTGTTCTAGCACGGGTGCGGGCTGTGTACAGTTACATACGGCTGTACGAAGGGCACCCATCAGCCAGAGGATCGTGTCGCACACGGCAAGTGTTCACTAGATACACGCAATGCTGCCTAACAACGGCCGAGGATTTAATGAGATTTCGACGTAATACCTGGCGACTACCCTCTCGTGCGTTCCGGAGTCCAGTGTCGCACTTTGCCGGATCTCTCGCACCACTCGTCCGGTGAAAAAGAAAAAAAAATCAATTATCCGCTCGAGTGACAGAGAGAAATAGGTCGCAGGCACTTTCGAACACATCAGCGACACTTCCGCGCTGCTACGGACTTCATCGAGATACTGGAATTACGTGTCTGTAAGGACGCAACGCAGGCAATCGTTCAGTGAACAAGTGGCATTAAAATCGGAGTAATCGATCAGTTGTCTTCACGGAGAAAAAATAACATAGTAAAAGTAACAATACACCGATAAAAAAGTACAGCGGGCAGGGACGTTCAAATAAATATTTAGTTGGTCGAACAAAATATTTTAATGACTCAAAAATATTTTGGTGGAATCACCCAATAAATGGTTGAACTAAACAAATTTTTAGCTGTACTAATATACCATAAAAAATAGTTTCCAGGGGGAACGTTTACATGTTATAGTTACGACAGTGACAAAAAAATCATAGTTGTAACAATAATTATAATTCAACCAATTGAATATATACTATCAAAAAATATCTATATAAACGTTCCCCCTGGGAACTATTGGCATAGTAGAAAATACTATCCTTTTTCTCAGTGTTGTCTTCTTTTAATGGTGTTTTCTGTTTACGTTTAAAACAAAAAATCTAAATTTTAGTTTCAGAGTATTCAACAGAGTCTAAAAGGATGTAAAATATGATCTCTGGCTGGCGTCCGAATGTGTGAATGTATGTGATGGATTCAAATCCTCAAAATAGATGGAACTCTTAATCGCATAAGGTGGAAACTTACCTTTGTTCAGTACAATTTTCATGATTTGAGATTCTATGAAATTTCGAACTCACAAAAGTCTTCAGGGTTTTCGTTTAACTATTTCGGATTTTCATCAGATTAACAGCTGGAGTTTTGGGCGTATTACTGAAATAAAATAAATAAAAAAATTGAGCTCGTTTGCTCGGATCACTTTACTACAAAAAATGAAACTGCTGGAAATTGCTGTTGAATCTGCAATTTTCAGAGCGCGCTCACGGAGTCCGTCGATGTGGCGAGTCTCAAGGGAAACCTCTTTTCCCCTCCTTTTAAGACTACGTCTAAAACATTCTTAATGTTTCTGCGTCCACCCGCTGCGAGCAGTTATCAGTTCTATCGCTCTCTCACCGATGTATGTTTCGCATCGTCATAATGGGCGGACTTTAAACTAGTCGGAAATAAGTATCCAAGTTAGGAGTAAGACGTTGCATAACTACGTTTGCAATGATTTAAAAAAACACAAAATTTTTCCGCGGCCTTTGAAAATTTTGATTTCTATTCACCGAATCGTCGGCAAAACAGGTAGTTATAGTTGCAGCAGTACAGCGATGATCGTATAGCGATGCGTGTTGCGTGGAGTAGCAATTGTCGGTAGATCCTGTGTCTGCAATGACAATGACAGCAATAAATGCAGACATCACTAACGACGACTGCGAAACAGCGAAACGTTTGATGTTACGGAACTCCGAACAATTGTACGCCAAACAGATTCATTATCACTGATAACTTTGCCACGTTACCACAGCTGAAGCTTTGAGGGTGCTCAAAGTTAAAGAGTGCTCAAATAGTTAAAAAAAAAAAAGTGATATTTGAGTTCTTTTCAGTAAAAAAATGAAACTGCTGGAAACTGCTGTTGAATCTGTAATTTCAAGAGCGCGCTCACGAAGTCCATCGATGAGGCAAGTCTCAAGGGAAACCTCTTTTCCCCTCCACTGAGAGAAGGATATAGTAAAAATTACCAACCATCTAAGAAAAATTACCATAGCACATAGTAGTAGGGCACTAGAACACCACCAATGACGGAAAGTCTTCCAAGAATTTCCAAGAATTTTTACGAAATCTTGGAAAATCATTAATATTACATACGGGTAAAAGTGGGGAATGTGGCCCGGTCCATATGTCATTGATTTACGCGTTAATCGAGGTGGGCCATATTCACCACTTTTACCCTCTACGAAAAATCCTTATAAATCCGGTACTTCGTACCATACGTGGCGCCCTAGTTCCCTACTACTGTGTGCTATGGTAATATCTCTGAAGCGATATAGTAATATTTACTAGATCCTTTTTCAGGGTCCTGTTAAGACTATGTCTAAGATATTGTAAATTTTTTCTCTCCGCACCCGCTGTGGTCGGTTATCAGCTCTATCGCTCTCTCACCCATGTATGTTTCGCATCGTCTTAATGAGAGGAACAGAAACTAGTTGGAAAGAAGTATCCAAGTTAGGAGTAAGACGCATAACGATGTTGCATAACTATGTTTACGACGATTTGAAAAAAAAACCTTTTTCCGCGGCATTTAAAATTTTATTTCTATTCACTGAATCGTCGGCGAAACTGGTGGTTACAGCGACGCGTGTTGCATGGAATCGGAATTGTCGGTGGATCCTCCGACTGCAACGACAGTGACAACAATAAATGCAGACATCACTAACGACGACTGCTAAACAGCGAAACGTTTGATTTTATGGAACTCCCAACGATTGTACGGCAGACAGATTCATTACCACTCGTGCATACTTACCTCTATCAAGTGGGCGTCAACGTTCGCTCGAATCTCTTGTCTCTCGTCTCTTTTACGCGATCGTGTCATCGTGTTACGTTGCAAGGGGTTCGGTGGCGGCGGGAATGACGGCAGATTCGCTGCCTGAACCTGACATTATATCCCGGGTATAAATTGTTCTGCGAATGCAGATGAGTCGCTCCCATCATTGTATTCGGTTCTTCCACCTTCATCTGTCCCGTATAACCGCTTCTACGCCGGTTCCAATTTTATCCGGCTATTTATATTCATATTTGTACTCTATTTGTATTCATGGGCAAGTCGTTGAACAGCACCGGCGTCAGATTTTTGGACCGGCGCCTTTTTTGACAAGCGAAAATCAGTAAATTTCAGAACTTGGATCTAAAATTGCTCGACATAGGTACGAATTTGTGTCGGACAGCTGGCATTATTTTTTCTCGGAATCGTGGCTCTTCATTCAATGGGCAACGAGCACGTATTTTGTCGAACCTCAAGACAGAAGCATCGGCAATATAATTATTAGAGTAACTATTATTAATAAGTTTCTTGGTTCGTAGAAGACGGAACGTTGGTTAAACTACGTTGGAATTTCGTCAATTTCGGATTCAAGTTGGCAGAACTAAAAAAAACAAATTCAAGAATTATGATGACTAAATTAGGTCAGATGTTGCTAACGTATTGCAACAACCTACGATAACCACGATGTCGAAGTATATGAAGAAATAAGCAAAAAAAATAGTAATAAAAGAACGAAGCATAAATGTAAGCTGAAGACACTTACAACGTAGAAACATTTGGCAACATAGAAGTAAAAGTGAGTAAATTTCAATATTTGAATCTAAAATTGCTTGCCATAGGTGCGAATTAGTGTGCGACAGCTGGAACTTGTGTTCCGCGAAGCCGAGGCTATTCATTCAAAAAAAGAAGTCTAGAATTATGATCACAACATTACGTAAGAATTTTTTAACCTATCGCAACAACCTAGGATAACCGAGACTTCAAAATATATGAAGAAATAAAAGGAAAAGAAATAATAAAAGAACGAAGCATAAATATAAGCCGAAGACATTGTCAAGGCACTTCACGCATGTCAGAAGTGCCGCTCCGTGAATACCAACGTCGTTAAAGCGGCGAATGTAGCGACGATCGCGTTGGACCATTTTTTCTCGTTATGGGAATGTTCCTCGCGTCGACGTGCCACAGTCACGACTGCGACAACTCTTCTTCGGCTTTTATTTTATTTTCTCGTCTCTGCCCCGAGACGGCCGAGAGCACTTACGTAATTCGCATTGAATGGCCGAATCTCCGGACGGGAAGATTGATGATCAAAATATAAATTCGAATTCTTCCGATGGGGACTTTAAATCGGTCGATTTTCTCTTTACGGTCGTGCCAGGAGGACGGTGAGATTTCGAGCACGTTTTGGACCAGCACCGGTCCGGTAGATTAACGATAGTTTCGGTGGGCCACACATAAACGGCAAACTCGAGAACCACGAAAGTTAAGGCACGAAAGCAAAAGGGGGACAGAAATGGGTGAGACGGGGTAAGCCCAGTCGCGACTGTAATGCTATATGTATGCGTAAGATGTAGCATAGGGAAAGCCTCCCTGGCTCTCGGTCTACCTTGGCCACTGGATAAAGGTTAATCGTAGCCAACCGCTTTATCCGACTAGCTTTTAATCCGTTCGTGACTACTTTGCATAAAGCGCCGACCGCGCGGCTACGGCTCGGGCTCTGCCTTAAGAATGGCAGCGCTCATTCCTTCGCTTTTTCCTCTCGGATCCCCCGCCGCACGAACGATTTTGACCCTCCGTCCGTCCCTACCTTGCATGCTCCGTTCACTGCGATTTGCTATTTGCAGATTCGCCGCTGCACCTAATTAATACCTTTTTTATTCGATGAGCCATTCGGTAAACCGATACGAAACTGCTCCAAAGATTCGCACCACAATCTCGCGTTATATTAGATTTTTTTAGCTGTTTCAACTTTCATACGTTATCCGATTTTTCTTCCTTGAAGAGACATCATTGCTTTTTTTAGATATCAATCTGAGAAGATTGAAGAATCAAAATCTTCTGAAAGGATGGGACTTTGTTAATATTTATTTGATTTAAGTAAAATATTTATTTAAATCAAATAAATATTGTACTTAAACCAAATAAACGGTGACCGTCAAATAAATAAATTTTCTAGGTGTAGCCCTAGCTTTAGCTTAGCCTTTATTTATTTATTTATTTATTTGTTTAATTACTTATTTGTTATTCATTTGTTGCCATTTATTGTTGCCTCGCGATTTCGTAGATTCGGTCAGAATGCTAAATATGTTAAATCTGTTAAATGTGTAAGTGCAATAATAATAATAATAATAATAATAATAATAATAATAATAATAATAATAATAATAATAATAATAATAATAATAATAACAATAATAACAATAATAATTATTATTATGTTCTGCCCTTGAAAAACGAAAAAATAAAATTACAAACCAAATAAAATATTTGCATTTGTTTCATCACGGAGAAAAGTAATTGAGGAGTTTCATCTCAAGAGAAAGCGAAGCTTTAAAAATCGTGCAATTGTGGGACAGCTCCATCACCGTGACCGAAGAAATCATAAGATTTTTTCTTCGGCGCCAAGGAAGATCACGTGTTTTCGTTTCGGTCTTCGTAATTCAGCGACACAAATACGGATAATGGCGAGGCGAACTTCGAAGGAATCGAGAATTCGCTCGAACTCGGTGGCAGAGCTGTACAGCAAAATAGTATAAAACCGGATGAGCGGCAAAGCCCAACCACCCACGTACAGAGGAGAGACAGGAAGAGAGGACTTTGCCAAGAGGCAAGAGCGTCGTGTTTCAAAGCGGTTCGCGACTCTCTTTTTGCTCCTGTTGCTCTCTTTCACACTTGCGATCGCAAGGAAACCGTCGGGAAGTGGGACAACGTTGGAGTTGTCGCTCGCGACTCTCCCATTGGTCAAGAATTCGTCGCCGCGAGTTTTCTCTCTTGGCTTCCCTCCGCGGAAAGTGGAGAGAACCGGCGACGACGACGCGGACGGCAACGAGAGAAACGATTTTGTGCCGCACGAACGGTGAATTTATATGCGGCCCAGTGCGAGAAATTCCACAAAAAGAAATGCGAGAAAAATATGAGAGTTTCTCGGGATTCGCCGAGATTCCCTCGTATACGTACGGTGGGGAGGGGGGAATGGAACAGATCGTTATCACACTAAATTTTGCAAGCGTGAATTATAATGCCCCGTCGGAATACGTGATTCGACATAATATTATTCGTTGACCCGTCTCGGCGAGAATGCGCGAACATGTCGGTACATCGTTTAACCGTAAGAGCGGAAAGACAAAAAAATACGGTTATGCTGATGACCGTTGTAACGCTCTGCAAAACCGCGTCGAGGAGATCGCCGAATTTTTTTTCTCAGCGCGCGAGCGCGTTGGGAAAAAATCCATTTGGGGGAACGAGGGAACAACTCGGTTAATTTTGGTCACGAGGTTTGTTAACGGTACGGCAGCGATGAAAGAGTCTGACAGTGCCCGGGTAACTGAGGGAAGAGGGAAACACGAAAAAAGAATTAAAAAAAAGACGGGCTGGAGATGAAAACTGCGAGAGGCAAAATGAAATTCCGAGAATAACACTTTGAAAGCTTGCTAGATGCTCGAGAAGCCGGGGAACGAGGTGTAAAGTTTCCAATTACGTCGACACCTTTGTCTCGAGCTCGGCTGGACCCCGAGTCTTTTTTCCACCAGGAAATTACAGACCGCCTGAGAGCCGGACGAAACTTTCGGACTATGCTTTTATTCTTTCCCATCGTTGTCGTCGGAATTGTTCTCTCCGCTCCAGTGGGTCATTTATACGACGGTTTTTGCGACCGGGTCGTTCACGCACGATGATTTCGCATTGTCATGATTGATAATGCATTTTCTAATTGTTTTAACGCATCGGACGATTCTTTGGGTTGGAAAAAATTTGTTTCGTATATTTTTAAGGTTCTGTAAGAAAAACATCACTTTCGATTTCAAAATCATGGTTTTTGAAACCACAAGTAATGTTTTCCCGAATGACTTCACTTCCAGTCGAAAATTGAGATTTTCAAACGAGAAGTAACATTTTCTCGAATGACTTCACTTCCGGTCGGAAACTGAGATTTTGAAACCGGAAGTACCCTTTTTCCGTATGACGTCACCGCAGGTCGAAAACTGAGATTTTCAAACCGGAAGTGACGTTTTCCCGAATAAATTCACTCCCGGTCGGAAACTGAGGTTTTCAAACCGGAAGTGACAAAGATTTTGTGTTAATGGAATTTAAAACCGATGAAAATGTTATGGTCGCACATTTCGTCTTAGTGGAATTTACTGGCTCGGTTCGCTGCAATCGTGACGGCCGATCGGAAGTCAATATAATAATACGATAAGTCAATAATTGGCAATACTCGCGTTTCAACATTAAGACCACCCAGGCGAGAAGAAAGGTTCGCAGGATACGTGGCAGGTTTCCATAAAAATAAATAAACTTCCAAGATTACAAACAGTATATGTGATTTTTATTTTCGGTGTACTCCACGATGATGTTTTTTTTATCATTTCTTTAGTCGTCGCTCACGTTTTCTTCCACTCTTCCTTTTTGTATTTTTTCATACTCTTTTTTTCCTTTTTTTATACTGGCTGAGACAAGATTCTAGACATAAAATAATTAAGTAAAAAACACGAATGTTGTTGTGAATCGCAATGAATAGTCTCACCGTTCACGGTGAATATCGAAACGATCTCGCGCTAAACGAGATCGATCGCAGATTCGAATTGGCCTCGGCTCTATCTCATCGTTCAAATATCTGTATTTTTTTATTTTATTATTATTATTTTTTTTTATCGGGCCACGATCGAAGTCCTTTCTCGAATTCGCTCGTGGTCCACATATCCCACGTCACACTCATCCCTCCTCGGAACATTTGTCATTTTTTTAAATCTTACGCATACAATGTTTTTTTTCACGCACATTTTTTTTTTAATTTTCTATCAAACGACCTGGATTATTAGTTCGTTCTTGCGCCCGTTTCCGCACTCGCGCAGCCTCGAGCCTCTCGCGTATCTCCGACAAACATATAGATATATGGCATACGGGTGGCACACGCGATCCGCACTTCCTGCCCGATGTACGCACTCGTACAATGCCCACCGGTTAACCGCTAATTTCGTCATAATTATACTTGCAAAGTGGCGAGTTGGGCGAGGTACGGGCGTGCTTCGAGCGATAGTGCGAGATCGGAAACCAACCTGCAACCCCGTCGTACATTATCGATACCCCGCGACGTCGATGCAACCGGCTCGCCCGATTGCTCAACGGAGTGCGGATCGTCGTGCAATGCCAGCCCGGGGAGAGCAAGGAGCCCTCGCGACCCGACGTCAACCGAGGCACGAGGGCGAGAAGCGACATTTACAGGGTCAACAAAATCATTGAATGCAGAAAAGCGTCGATCGACTCGGTAGAATGAACGGTAAGCTTTTGGTCGCGAGATTCATCAAATTGACATTACATTTATTTGTTTTGTTTATTTATTCTTTATTCACGGGCTTTATTCTTTATTCTTTATTCCGTACTCATGGACATAAAAAAAATGGATTTGTTGACGGTTCTCTCGATCGCGCTTCGCGGACTGGAAAAAACACTGTACCGTCCATCCTATTCGCACCGCGTTTTCCGTACCGTCGCGTTATTATTCACGACTATGGAAAGCGGGAACGACGATTCGAGTGCGATCGACCTTAGTGCAATCGTTCATTTTTTTACACCGGACAGCGGAGCTTTTCGGAGCCAGAGAAATTGTTAGCTCGACGGGCGTCCCGCAAATGAAGATTTACGTAATGCTGATAAAAATTTATTTGCCGGGCGCGGGTCGACAAAATCCTTTTATGGGTGTAGCAAAAAGTGGATTTAAGTAAAAAGTTTCAAAAGCTGCAAAAAAAATAAATAAATAAAAAAAGAAAAAAGGATTGCTATGTCCTTGCTCCAACTTCCCACGCTAGTCATCGACGTTTCCTCTTTTAATTCTCCTAAGACGCAAGAAGTGAATGAAAATTCAATTTCTCTGTCTCATTTTCTTCTTGGACCTTAACAGCGGATAAAAAAAATAGCGATTATTCCGGAAGTCCCTAGACGCGACGGAGACATCGTTTCGTCTTCCCCGCCCCAAAGGGCACTGAGAAACTTCGAACGAGAACGCAACTATAATTCCACATCGTACAATAGCGCAGGACACACTCACACTCACGCATTCTCAAGCCAAGTCAAAAAGTGCGATACTCCATTCGACACTTTTCGGTGCAATTATTCAGTGCGACGGCGAACGAAGCCTTTTCTTTTAGTAGTAGTGATAATCCTATGTACACACAGTAGATGACGAGTCCTAGCGGCTAAATTTATTACGTAATTTTTTTTTAACATTAAAACGCGATTTCGTCGAAACACACTTCGCGATTACTTTTATATGCTTCTTTTATTTTAATTTTTTTTTGCTTGTTTTTCTGTATTTTTTTAACAACCACTACATGGTTTTAACCGTAGGCGCAATGAGACCGAGGCGGGCCACGAGGGGACAGATTTTATCGCACAGCGAAATTAGTCGGTCGCTCGACTCCGCAGCCCACCATCGGCTGCTTATTATTCTCGTCGATTTAACACAGTCTGGCTTGGCGCGAACCAACGAACGACATATTCTTCCTTCCTCTTTCGCTCCCTCTCTCTTTCCACTCTCTCTCTGTCGATCTTTCTTCGTCTAACATTCGTATTACACGCTCCGTTTCAATGCGACACCCTCGCACATCCACTATCGCCGAAAGATATGTGAATACAGACCGAGCACGTCCTCCCCGCAGATGTCGAAAAGCTCGAATTTTCCGCTAAGACTGTGAGACGCATTAACGTCATTTCAGGGTCGGCGACGGGTCGAGATAATTCGGTGGAGTCAAAAACCATTTTAAAACCTATTATAATTTTCATTCAACCGTGAGCTTTTTTTTAAGAATCAGGGAAAAAGTAAATTGCGAGATATGTCAGAAACGTTTACCCAGTGATTGTCTTTTAACCTCGTCAGACATTAGAGCCCAAAAATTAAATCCTGATTAAGGCATTTTTTTCAAGAACCAGAAAAAAAAATCGCTAAGTCGTCATTTTTGGCTGCCGCGCTAATTTGATAAACAACTTTTTCGAGGACCGTTGTCATTTTTTTACTTAGCGTAAATAAGTCGTGGACGGGCACAGGACGGGGGGGGGGATGTTCAGAAACGTTTACGTAGTGGTTATTTTTTTTCACGCTTGTCAAAGATTGAAGACCGGAAATATTGGTTGACGATTTTTTTTTCAACGGACGAGAAGAAATCTGGCGAACGCGAAAATTTGATGAACCAATACGAGATAATACTCGAGAAGCCAATTCTCTCTCGAGGACTGTTGCGATTTTCTACTTATAGTAAAGGAGGGGGAGGCTCTTATACGAGAGAAGAGAGGGGGGGGGGGGGGGGGGGGGGGGGGGGGGGGGGGAAGTGGAGCGTTCAGATCGAGGTGCACCGGTAATCGTTGCTAGCCGTACGCATCCGTTCGGCTTTCCCCACGAGTCGGGAAAGCTCGGAATGCAATCTCCGGATCGGACGCCCGAGAGAGCTTCGAGCTTCATTCGAGAGAACCGGCGCATCGATATTCCCCGGAGTGAGTTCGCGCGGCGAATATAAGATTAGAAGAACAAGAAAAAAACACGACGAAGCAGGACAAAAAAAAGATCGAGTTAGTATCGAATAACAGAGAAAGTACAATCCTAAGGGTTGTGCAGTAAACTCGTGCTCGATTGTCCGGAAAACATGACGGGCCAGATTTGGGAACTCAATGAAAAAGTCTGGTGAAAAAAAAAAAAATTAAATAAGAAAAATCAGACAAGTAGTTTGTACACAAACTATAATTTTTTCCTTCGAGAATAAATGATTGTGCAATTATTACAAAGGATTTTGTACGATTCGAAAGTTCGGCTTAACCGAAATTTTGTTACAAAAAAAAAAGTAAGGAACTCGTTACTTGAATACCAACAAATTGTGGCAAAATGTGCCGAAAACTTGATTTTTTGGAGTTCGCAGCGAGTCTGTAGAAAGGAAAGCGTGGCGCGAAGAAAGTCGAAAGTTTCGAGAGCCCGGACGAGGCGCGGTACCAGCGTACCAGACGCGATTGTCACGTGGAAGAGACATAACAGTTTATCGTCCCACGCAGTGCGAGGATGCCGGTGCCATTACTCAATCAGCAAGAAGATAAGGAAAAGGTCTTTGGCACCCGCACCGTTAAACGGCTCGTTCAGCAGGCGTCTTGTATACGCGTGGGTCATCATATACTCTCTCGACCGTGAATACATAAATAACTCCCGTAAACAACTTTGGTGCTGGGCTCGTCTCCCCTCGCCGTTACCGACTCGCCACTGCCAACGCGTCTCGGGACGGCACCAAATTGATAATCCGTGTTAAGATTCCTGCCCGAGACGATCATTCACCGACTGCCAACGTTTCTGGTCAGATCCCTTAAAGCTATTATCCGACAATGCTCTCTCGACCCAATTCTCTAGATGTGGTGAAAATTAGAACCTTGTGAGCTTTACAGATCAGGTCGTATAACTAGTCTGTTTGCAGTAGATGCGGATGCTGACGATAATGAAGGTCTACGATTTTTTTTACCAAGCCCGATGATGTCAACTCGGCAGCGAAACGTAACGCGATGAATATGCACGGTATAAACAAATTAAGACATTGTAAACACGTAAAAGATGTTCGTGCTCGAATGCATAAACACCTCCCCTAAACGACTCTGATGATGACATTCGTCTCCCTATGCCGATACCGACTTGCTTCTGACAATATGATAATCCACGTTAAGATCCTTGCTCCAAAGGAGTATTCACCGACAAGGAACGTTTCTGGTCAAATCCCTTGAAGCTATTATCCGACAATGCTCTCTCGACCCAATTCGCGAGATATGGTGAGCTTTACAGCGCAGTTCGCGTAGATGACGATAATGAAGGTCTACGATTTTTTATACCATGATGATTTCAACTCGGCAGCGGAATGTATCGCGATGAATATGCACGATATAAAAAAAGAAAAAAAATTAAGAGGTTGTAAACACTTAAAAGGTGTTCATACTCGAATACATAAATAATTCCCCTAAACGACTTTGGTGCTGATCTCGTCTTCCCCTGTTGATACCAACGCGTTTCGGGACGATACGAAATTGATAATCCGCATTAAGATTCCTGCCCGAGACGAGCATTCACCGACTACGAACGTTCTGGTCAAATCCCTTAAAGCCATTATCCGGCAATGCTCTCGACCCAATTCGCGGGATGTGGTGAGCGTTACAGCGCAGTTCGGAGGAGGCAGCGCGGTCATCGATCTTGAAAGCCCCCTTGAGTTCGAGGGGATCCCTTTCGCGGTATACGCGGGGGTAACCGCGAAATCGATAGATCGGTAGCGCTTCGTTTGACGCGACGACAACCATCCATTTCCGGTGTACAAGTGCAAATGCGCGAGTGCAATGGAGGCGGCTCGAGCGAAGGTTGCGACGGAGTCGGCCACGCCGACGAGGCGAATGTTGACCCGACCGACGAAAGGAAAAGTGCGTGGGCGTGAGAGGAAAAAATTCGGACGGGTTTCACAAAGTTGCAATTAAGGCGGGGCTAAAAATCCACATGACATCAAAATATTTTGAAACGATTTTTCTCCGAAAGGGTTTTATAAAATAAAAAACAAATCGCTGGTCGCAATGCGTAATTGACTAACGCAGTGCGCTCCGGAATTCGCTCTACATTGCATAGAATCGTTTCTGAGAAAAATGCATTCAATATTTTACCTCTGTGACTCTCGCACTCGTGCGTTTCTATTTTTCCTTTAAGGGGGTTGTCGCGTAAGGGTAAAAAAAATTTAAGTCCGAATTATTCCCAGAATTACCCCGTAGACATTGAACTACTGTTCACCGTTATTGTAGCTCATCGAATCCTCTGAAGCACAGTCCACCCGACTCGTTAACGCGCTGTATCTTCCCAAAACAGCTCGATAAAATTTGAATAAAATTTCACTACATTCTCAGTTAATGCGTTAATGCGTCCTGCGCGAATTTTTTTTTTCATCAAATTTTATTCCAAACGTACTATATTTTGTTTATCATCTTGAAAGAGTGTTTCGTGCTTCAGAGGCTCGAATTAACAAGCTATCGAATTCTATATTTTTTTTAATATCAGTGTCTATACAGGGCGTAAATGTCACCTTAGACCTGTACAGCGAGGCGTAAAAGCGTCGCCACCAAAGGGCTTTCTATCCGGAAAATCCAAACCCGACCTACTGCGGAGAGTTCGATCTTCGTTCTTTATCTCGCAGTCGGTACGCCGATCGTCGTTTCGTCGTCACCATCGATAATACCAACTAGAACGTACGTAATTGTGTTAACGCTCGCACTTCTGACATATTCGTCGTGATACGTGTCATTTCTCTTTTTTTATTAAATTAATGTCTGAATTATCCTTTCACACGACACGACTCTACATATGTGTGTGTCATCACTGTTACACAGTGCATGTATCTATGTACGTGTATGTGTGTGTGTATGTGTGTGCCGTAGATGCTCTCACTGCTGCGGATGCTGATAATGACGGTGTACGATTTTTGATACCAAACTCGATGACGTTGACTCGGCAGCAGAATTTAACGCGATGAATTGTGGTGCACGATGTAGAAAAAAAAAATAATAAAAAAAGAAATAACAATGAAGACATCGTAAACACGTATAAAGATGGATAATTGGAGGAGAGACTAACAAGAGGAACGAGCGAGACGAGAAACGTGGCGAACAACGTCGGTCTCGTTAGCTCCCGATCTCCCCCTCGCCTCGTTCCCTCCATAATTTTTGGATGAGTTAATTATCCGAGCGCCGTTGCCGCTGCGCAGTGTCGACGAGGTTCGAGACCGGCTCGTTCGACGGCGATATTCATTCGCGCCTTGTGTACACACCGCACGCAAGAACGTCCGATACGCATAGTCATTGACGCGTGCGTGTCGCGAGCGAGTGCGGCGTCTCGCGCCGATGTCCAACGTCAGCGCGACAGCAACACCATGATTTTACCATTCGCAGACGACGCTCGGCCGATAGTCCAATTTTCATCCGCGTCAATCAGCCGAGCGCGCGGCGATCGTCGGCTTTCCACGCCGAGACTCCACACACAGTCGACAGCCGATAATCGTCAGTTTATTAATGTCTCAACTGTGACGACGCATCTCGTATAAACTGGCCGACCACTGGCGGTTTACTCGAGTCGTCTTTCATTGGCGTTGATTTCCTTTCTTTTTGTACATCGCACTCACTGTCGCTCGATACGCCCAGCACGTATTACTACGTGAACCGTTACACAGTATTGGGGGACACTTTGGAATTTTTTTTTTCTTTTCTCTTTTAACGACAGGATGTGTAAAACTTACGCCGCGCAAGTGCGTGATCGAGGAACGACGATATAGTTGTTTCTATGTGTGTGTCTGTTTTTTTTTTACTGTTAAGACAGTTCGAATACAACGTGAAATCAAAAGCACCACGGGACACATAGATTTTTAGTCTAATTCATAATAGTTTCGTGTTTCATTTTTTTAATCTTTGTTTGCTTGTTCCCTCGTCACCCCCCACTCGACCGCCGGTCTGTTCATTACCGTTGTAATCAGTCTTTTATTATTATTTTTCATTCAGCCGTTCTCGTTGCGACACCGCCGCGTCATCGTCGGTCGAACGATCGCGCGACTCGGCGTCGCGCGCACGAGGTTTTCACTCCTCGGCCTGCAGCAACGTGCGAAAGTCCTGCTGCAGCTTGGACTCGTGATAGCTCCAAATGTCGCTGAAGTCCTCGCCGTCGTCCAAAAACGCGGACTTGTCCTCCTCGGCGGGTTGCACGCACGGCGACGACGAGTAGAACTTTATCTCCAGGTCCCGATGACCGTTCGGCGACGTCACGATCTCCGTCGAGACCTCGAGACCCTGTGACGATATGGGCAGATTCGCGAGGTTTCCGTAGGGCGAGTGGCTCCGGTTGCCCGAATTGACTCCCGACGCGGAGCTTCCGCCGGGCCAAGAGCTTCGGCCCCGAGTCACCTCGGCCTGTCCTCTGTCGCCGATGACGCCGACGTCCCTGCTGGGCACGCTTATCTCCTCGCTGAAGTAACTCGTCGGGTCGCTCCAGCTTCTTCGAAGCATCGTCGCCGAGGTCGGAGCCTGAACGCCGCATGAGTTGTTGTTCGCGGCGTTGTTCGCGGCGACATTGCCGTTGCCGCATCGCGGATCCTGATGACGGGCGACGTGACGACCGTGCTGGGTTCGCTGAGGGTTCGTCGCCGAGTCGGCGAACTCGTAGTACTCGCAGCCGGAAGACGCCTGCTTCTGGCAGACGACGGCAGCTCCGGCGCGCGATAGGAACAATGGTAAGTGGGCAAATTGCTGCTGCTGATGGGGCAATCCGTAATCCGGCGTGGCGGGGAATTCGCTGGAGTGGGGCGGTGTGAGGAAAGGCGAATAGCCGTTCTGATCGACGTCCCATATGAGGCCCGATGGATCGCAGTAACGACACTGACAGCCAGCGGAGCCCGATGGACCGTCAACGAGGGCGGCGCTGTCCTCGCAACCCATCAGCATGGGCTCGTTGAAGTCGTGGTTGTGCGACTGTTGCTGATGCTGGTGATGGATCTGATGCTGGTGCTGCTGCTGATGCTGGTGCTGAAGCTGGTGCTGCACGTAACGGTTACGCGAAACTGACGGAACTATGCCGTTTCCGTTCGCTACAACTGTACCGTTGTTGTTGCTATTGTTTCCGTTGGCGCTCTCGTTGTGATGATGATGGTGGTGGTAATGGTGATGCGCCACGTGATGCAGCTGGTTCCTGTGATGATAACTGCTGCTGTTGCCCTTTGAAGCCAGACCCATCGATCGCACCAACATACTCGACGACGAAGGTGTACTCGGCACGATCACGTTTCTGTTGTCGTCCACTACTTTCACCTGCACGTGCCGTTGGCCGTACCTCTGCTGCTGCTGCTGCTGCTGTGGTTGCCTCGTATCAACGATCTCCTGGATTGGCTGGCGCTGCTGCCTCGAACCGGTACAGGAAGTCGTCTGGCTCTGACTACGCGGATAACTTTCCCTCGCGACCACCGGTGGCCTCCTGTGACCCCGATCATACCTCGTATCGTAACAAACCGGCACGTAGGGCTTCAGGGTCACTATGCTCGAATGATCAGAAATACCCGATGCGTTCGACGGGTGCTGAGAATGCTGATTGTGCTGTTGTTGCTGCTGTTGTTGTTGTTGGGGTTGGTGATGATCCTCGGTTTTCGACTGAATTTCCGGCATCGCTGCTCCGCTCGCCGGCTTTCTGTCCTTCTTCCTTCGCTTCCGGGGCTTTATTATCCTCGGCAGGCTGTTCTCCGAATTCGCCGAGCCGGAACTCTCGTCACTCGCTATGCTGAGGGAATCGATGTTGGCGATGTTCTGACCGGTGTTCTCGACTTTCACCGCTCCGCACTCCTGCTTGGGATTCATCTGTTGATGATGCTGCGGCTGCGACGGCTGCTGGGGCTTTCGCGAGGCATCGGCGAGCCTCTGACCCAGTGCCGGCACGCATCGTCCCGCCGACGTTATCATCGGATTACCCGGCGCTACGCTTACGTTGTTGTTGCAGAAACTGTTCGCGTTCGCGTTCGTCGTGCCGGAGACGCTGTTGGCGCTCATGCCGGCGCAGGATTGGATCTTTACGCGATTGTTGAATCTACCGGCGAGTATGAGCGGTGCGCCCTGCGTGTGAATCGCGAGACGCGAAAGTGGACTGCGGTTCGGCAGATGAGCCTGAAGCTGCTGTCCCTGATTCTGCGGCTGCTGGGGGGATTGCTGCTGGGGCTGTTGTTGCTGATTACTTTGGTGGGCGGGCGGCGGTGAGGAGCGCTGATTGTTCCTTCGCGGTCCCGACGTCATCGAGATCAACGGTGCTCCTGCCCAAGTGCCGTATTGGCATTGCTCGCCTCCCGACGTGTAACTTCCCTGCTGCTGGTAGTCTCGCTGCTGCTTCACCCGCGGTACGACCGTTTCCTGCGGTTTTTTAACTACCGACGCGACCAACGACTTTCCAGGGGCTGACGGTCTCGCGCTGGACGATATCAGACAACTGCCAATGTAACGCTCCACCTCCAGGGCACCCTGAGAGGCCGGGCTCATCTTACAACGCGAGACAGAATCTCAGACAATCTCGCCGCTCCTCTGTCCCACTTTAAGCTCCAACGTTGATTATTTCCTCTCGATTATCGTTACATGTATTTTATTTATTCATTTATTTATTTATCATATACGCAACACTTCGCGGAACGATATGTTACTCCATGTTTACTCCATTCATGGAAAATTCACATCACACGATTACATTCACAACTCTCACATTTACGATGCATGAAGGATTGTATTCTCTTCCTTTATTTTCCTCTTTTGTTTCGATACAATTTATTTCACATACATTTTTCGTGTGTTTCAGATTTAAAGTGGGTTTTTATGTCGGAGCTCCCGTCGATCTGCGACTCGATCTTTGCCCGCGACGAAAATCGTACAGTATCGGTTTGTGCCGTCTCCGTTTGTAATCGAGGGATTTTGATAAGAGAGCGTTAACGTGACCGTGGGAGGGCGCGATCGAGCTCTCCACCGTGCGTAGCCGCGGCCCGAGCGACACTGAAGCTTCTTTGGTCGCGCGCACCGTCTCCGACCACTCTACTCCGGGCGACGTGGACGGACGGAATCCCCACTATTCACCGGTTGCCACCACCACCGGCCGACATCACCGGAGCACCGGGCCAGCGCCGGTACCACTACACCGAAGCGCGACGCCTTCACCTCCTCCGTACAGTCGACGCCGACGCCGTCACCGTCCCGGCGTTCCCTACCACGCCAACCCCCTCGTTTGCACCGCCTGGTCTGCTCCTGGTTTCTCACTACCGATCTTTCTCTCTATATTTCTCTCTTTCGCCGCTACTCTCGCGGTTCGGCCACCGCGAGAAACTTTAGCAGCCCCGTTCGCAGTGGTAGTGGCCGTACGGGCAATCCCCCTCGCCTCCTCTGTCGGGCAACGACGGAGACGGAGGATCATGGAGGAACGAGGGATGGAAAGGAAGAACTCGACTGTTCCGTAACGTACAACAGGGCTCTGCCTTCCGGATTCGGCCACAATTTACCAGAGGAGAGCCGAAACTCGAGAGCGAGACCGAGCCAGAAAGTTCGACATTCGCCTCTTTCTGTCAATGCTCCTGATGTTGTAAACGTGCCAGTTGGTGATTGAATCATCAATTTCCTTTGCCGGCGCTCCTCGCATTGGAATTGCAAAACTGTAACCTCCACGGTTGAACCTCCCGATAGTCGTACCCGCGGGCCCGGGCCACACGGCTCGATAGTTCGATTTCGAGGGCCGGCGTGCAGACAGGGAACGTTCGTGGACCATCGGGACGAGGACCGCTCGAGGGTCGGACCCTTGTCGAATCAAACGCGCGTAAAATTTTTAATTTATTCGTAGTGTTGATACAGTGCTCGACTTGACGACTTCTCTCGAAGAGGAACAAATTTGGGAGCGAATTGTCGCCAGACACATGAAATTTTTCCCCCAAAGGTGTTAGGGGAGAGCGGGGCAAAATGGCACACCGGGGCAAAACGGGGTAATGACACAAAACGCAATTCTCCAATAACTTTTGGATGGAGGTGATGGTGGTACTTGGGGCAAAACAGGTTTGAAAATCCGGATGTATCGTTGGGACAAAATGGGGCATCCAAAAACTATTAGAAAATTGAGTTTTGCCCTCACTGTCCCGTTTTGCCCCGCTGTGCCATTTTGCCTCGGTCTCCCCTACTTTTTCGGTTATATGGAGGAGGTTTCGTGTTCCCTTTTTTATAATAGAAAGCTCGCATTTTTATTATTCTCTATTCGTCCCCTTTTTACCTATTTTCTTCCCTTTTCTCGAAGTCTTTTTTTTCTTTGCACTGATAAAAAAAATACGGTTGAATCAACTAAGATTCGGGCAGGAACGTTCAACTAAATATTTTCTTGGTACAGCTAAAAAGTTGGTTAGTTCAACAATTCGTTGGGTGATTTTACCAAAATATTTTTGAGTCATTAAAATATTTTTTTCGACCAACTAAATATTTATTTGAACGTCCCTGCCCGAATCTTTGTTGATTCAACTGTACTTTTTTATCAGTGTGGGGTTTTTGGTTTGTTTTCCTTAGTTTCGGTTTTTTTACATGAAATTATGATAGCTGGCTGGACATACCAGTGAACCAATCACCATAATTCATGAAAACAATTTACAAACCAAAAGAAAAGGAAAAAAATCGTTTTTTCTTTATTTTTTTTTCTATGCCCGAAGCTGCTGTCGGGTCTGCATGACCGACTCAGCAAGATACACACGAACCTTTGGGCAACCGTTTGATAAATCTGTCCAATCGTAGATACCGAAAATATGATTTAAAGTCGAAGAAAGTAGGGTAAAAGTGGGGAGAATGGCCCGCCTCGATTATCGCGCGAATCAGTGATGTATGAACCGGGCCATATAAACCACTTTCACGCTACCATTAGAAAGTGCCCATCGGTGCCACGCGGGTCGATCGAACGGAGCACGACAGGTTGCTTGGGACCGATCGAGTATCTGGAGGATCTCACCGGAATACCTCAGGAGGACTTCGTCATCGTCGTCGACCGGATGGCGTTTCGATCTTCGCCCAATTTCGTCGGGTTTCGATGGGGAATTCCGAGTGGAAGTGGAATCGGAGTCTCGGGGCAGAGGTATCGTGAGCGGATGCGCCGGCGAGACCGCCGGAGGAGGCGAGGGAAAGAAACGCTCGCAGCCCGGAGAAAGCTGCGGGAAAGGAGATCCACCGAAAGGAAGGCACAAGAGTGTGTTTCACCGTAAATGCTGGATACCTGCGTTCCCGTCTGTGTGGGAGCGGCGCACCGTATCTTGGATCAACGACGACGAGGAGGAGAAGGAAGAAGGAAGACGACTGCGAGCCGCGCACCCCCGCATCTAGGCCAGCCGCTCAAAAGTGGGTCACAAGTCGTCGATCGCCGGAGGCACGCTACGCTTCGAGGAGTTACTCGAGGAGCTCTCCGCGTTTGCTGCCTCTCACTGCTTGTACACGAGCCGTATACGCTTATAACTATAACCCACACTCGCGAGCGCCCCGGTCCCTACACCATATTATTATACCTACTTATCGTCTTGGTCGTCGCGTGCGTTAAACCGAGACGCTTCGAGTTGCCGGTTTCTCCCCGTTCTATCTCCCGGGAAAGACGCCGGCGACCGGTATACGAGACCGGGCACGAACCTCCATAGGATGCTCGAACTCGTACCAGGAAGACATGTATAGAAACACACCACAAGACTGATCATATTTCATCGATGTAAAACTTGATTCGATAGTTTTGATGCAGGAAAAAAAAGATCTTTATACGACGGAGGAAGAAAGTTCGTCGGCATGGGCGAACTGGGTCTCTGAGTTAAAGAAAATTTAATGACAATAAATTTTTTAAATGATGGGAAAAAATTACGCTGAGAGGAGGGTCTAGTAAATACGACCGATCGTCTGAGAAAAATTACCGTAGCACATAGTGGTAGAGAATTAGGACGCCACCTAATTCTCTATTACTACGGGGGAAAGTATCAGATTTTTCAAGAATTTTTATCATCATATCTAAGAAAAATTCTTATAAATCCCGTACTTCCTACCATAGGTGGCGCCCTAGATCTCTACTACTGTGTGCTATGGTAATATCTCTCCAGCGATATAGTCATGTTTACCAGATCCTTCTCTCAGTGTACCTGCGGTACACGGTGAAAAGACAAATTATATGGCGGCGTATCTCGATGAAATTTCAATATGGCCAAGCATGCTTTTTTCGAAAAGTCTTTATCTCTATAAATTCGCATCGAAACTTACCCAGAAAAAAAATTTGTTTGACGGTCACCATGTATTTGGTTTAAGTAAAATATTTATTTGATTTAGATAGATTCTTATTTCAATTAAGCAACTATTTACTAAATTTAAATAAATATTTATTTTAATCCAATAAATATTTTACTCAAACCAAATAAACGATGACCGTCAAATAATTTTTTTTTCTTGGTGCGTAACAAAAAAAAAAAAAAAAAAACACTGGTCATAATTCAAAGAAATTGCTTGCCAAATTTTGTCAAGTGATTATTTGTCGCTTCTTAGAACACTGAATACCAAGAAAGTCACGCAAAGTCGCGTGACCGCAGTGAAACGCGTAACTCCGATCTTTTGCCTTTTGAGCAGTCGGAAGTTAAAAGTTACCAGCTCGCCGTTGATATTCATTCGCACGAAGACCCAACGAGATGGTCGATGACTTTCGATTGAATTGATTGAATGCAGCCCGACGATTATAAACTGTCACGGAACGAGATTATCTGTGAGATCGGTTGATCGCTCGTAAAAGCATTGCGCGGATGAACGGCGAAGGGACAATCTTTCGCCCTTTGCGCAGTCGGAAGTTAAATGTTGCTAGCTTGCCGTTGACATTCATTCGCACGGGGACCTCGCGAGGTGGTCGATGACTTTCGACAAGCAATTGAATTGATTGAATACAGCCCGACGATTATGAATTGTCAGGGAACGAAATTATTTGTGAGATCGGTTGATTGCTCGTAAAAGCATTACGCGGATGAATGGAGAAAGGACGATCGGGGAAGGGGCCATTACCTAGTCACGGTCTGCGAAATTCAACGAATTTCAAGTGAATTCGCATCAAGCTCTCCGGACTGCGCCTCCGGTGGAGGACATCGTTTATCCATGGCGATGTTAATGTTTCCGATATCCATTTACCGGGCGAACAGGAGCGAGAGAGCTTCTCCGTTCGTGCTGCTCGTGTCTACGCGAGCGTGGAACGTCGATGCATTACGCCGTGCAACGATAATCTCTTAGCGTAATCCGAATTGGGTTGTACGGTACGTGTACAATGTCCCCTTACGATAACTGGACATAAATCGAAATCACTGATAATGTGTTTGGATTCGGTGTGTGCGAAACTGGCGTTTGCCGTTAGCGGGCAGCCTCGCCCGGCCGGAGAATCTCCCGCTCGAAAATGTATACAATACCGTAGGATATTATCAGGCTCCGGGAGACCGGGAGATACTGAGAATGCGGCCGAGTGATCGATCATTGCACGGCAGAAATAATTTACGTGGTAATTCGAGGTACCGATTAACTTGATTGGCTCGAACTATGTTTGATTACTATGTTCCTATATCGGGTTGATCGGAAACCTAGTGCGTTCCACTTTTTCATTTATTTGTGCCGTGGTTTGTTAACTGGAAATAAATAAATCAAAATTTGTGGCGAGAAGGTTCACACTGTTTTTTTTCTTCGTTCCATCTCGGCTCCCAGACATCGTCGATCAATTAAATTCCGACCAGACACTTCGTCGACGTCGGCAGCTGCTACGAAGTTATCGGGGAAAACGGCTCAGTTTTTATTTTACTTATCGGGGCGGCGAGCAAAATACTCTTCGGCAATACTTCTAATATCTTCGTTGATGGGCAGTCGCGACATCGACGATAACAAGAAAACTGCGTATTACTGTGGATGGCTCTAAAAAAAATGGCCCAACACTAACGGTGATCGAGCGAGATTGCTTCTGTTCGAATGAAAAAAAAAAAAAAAACACCGATTGGCAGACGGTCGGTGAGATCAAACGTCAAGAATAGATTGGAAAATGTCATAACTGTCAACAATCGATTAAATTCCGACCAGACACTTGTTTGACATAAAAAATGCTACCAACGTATCGGAGAAAACGGCTCAGTTCTTATTTAACTTTTCGTAGATGATGAGCATAACTCTTCGACAATACTTCCAATACCTTTGCCGACAGGCAAACGAGACATCGACGATAACACGAACACAGAGCATCACGATGAATTCCCTCTAAGAAAATTCGCGAAAAAGGAATGGCCCAACACTAAGGTAACGGTACCGATGTTCGGACACGTCCCAATCTTCGGACACTCCTATGCAGATCTGATTTATTCCGAATTGAAGTATTGAAAATCCATTA